>ML662446.1:2019014-2063432 GCA_007570785.1 Antilocapra americana
TCATGTCCTGATTTTCAAAGAAAACGCAGAATACTGATAAGGAAAGTCCATATTCTTTGACCATTTTTTGACTTTTCTTCTTAACTCACTAACTTAGTGAACTCAGCGTATTTTTTCTTTGCACCATGACCAGGACCCAGTATATGAAGTATAATGAAATGGCATGTTTAACAGAACACAGATCCCTGACGAAGGTCAGCGTGGTGAGGGAGTAGAAGGTGCAGTCCCAATGGACTAGAGGCAACTGACTTACTTCAGTTCACAACAGCAAAGCTGATGTTAAACTGCAAAAAAGGGCTGATTTTAAAAAATCTTCATAAGCTACTAAAATAAAAATCTTTAAGTTAAAGAAACCTAATGCTTTGAGGTAGATGCTGCTGCTGTCAGATAATGAAGTAATAGTGTAAAGATACAAAAATAAAGCTGAGGGAAAAAAGCACTGATTTGAAATTATCTTCTTTTATGTTTGGATGGAAAATTAAGAACACTTCCAATTCAAAGTTTTAAGCACAAAATCCAGGTATGTCATGTGGTGGACTTGCTTCTTCAACCGGAGATGAACTTGGCACCCGATGGAAAGAATCCAGACACTCAAGAACAGCAAACCACAAAATGATTGTCCCCGTGAAGAAGCCAGTGACTCTGCATTAGACTCTTCTAGCTTGCCTCATTCTCCAAGTTCAGGTTTTAGAACCTAAAAGTCTTCTTCAGCATTTAACTAATTCTTTGTTGGTGGAAGGGGCTGGGACTGTCTCTCCACACGTAAACTGATCCTTGTCATAAATCACTTTTATAATGAGAGAGCAGCTAGGGCACGTTGCCACGTCTTCCCCATTCTCCAAATCTTCCTTGGTGATGCAGAAGTTATCCCCACACGGGCAGGGGTAGAAGTAGGTCTCCGAGTCCTCGTCGTATTGGAAGTCTTCGATCTCCACCTCATCGTGAAATACCGCCATCGTCACTGGGACCGGCACAGGTCCGTCCGCTTCGCCGTCTGACCCAGGCCGGGGCCCTGGGCCAACTTGGCTGGCGCCCGCCCAGACGGGCGTCTTCACAGAGCACCGGTGCGGGGAGGACGGCTCTATTTTATTTTTAAACCTATATATTTATTTATGCCATGCTGCACAGCTTGCAGGATCTCAGTTCCCAGCCAAGGATTGTCCTGGGCCCTCGGCAGGGAGACCTTGAAGTCCTAAGCCTGGGCCACCAGGAAATTCCCTGGTTATCTATTTTGTATGTAGTAGTGTGTATCTGTTAACCCCCAACTCCTAGTTTACCCCTCCCTCTAACCTTTCATCTCTGGCAACCATAGCACTTGTTTTTGAAGTCTGTGAGTCTGTTTCTGTTCTGCAAGTAGGTTCATTTGTGTCTTTTTAGATTCCACCTATAAGTGATAACATAGTTTTCTTTGTCTGCCTTCACTTGGTATGATAATCTTTAGGTTCATCCATATTGCTGCAAATGGCATTTCATTCTTCATGGCCAGACACTATTCCACTGTGTGTGTGTGTGTCTATCTAGAAAGACTGAAAGGAAATGGCAATGGACTTTGGTCTCAAAAATCCCACTCTTTTGGCAAGGCTTTATTGGGGCCCCTGCAGCAGCAGGGGAGATCAAGAACAAACAATAGGTTCCCCAGTTCACTGACTCCCTAAGGAAGGCCAGCTTGTTCCTTGTATGGTGTGAAGGTAAGGGAGTGTCCAGTGGTCAGGGTTAGGGTGGCTTGGGTGTTTTGCCTATTCCTTAGGTGGTGCTGTATGCATGGGGCAAACGCAGTACCCTGCTTTTGCTCCCAACACTATGCTTCTGCTCCTTGCTCTTCAAAAGTGGCTTTTGGGTTTTATCGTCTGCATCTTTTATCCATAGTTTGCCCTAACTGTTCATGCAGGCTGTTAGTTTTAGTCCCATACAGTATCTTTGTATTTTGTTGCTCTAGGGAACATTTTACATATCTGTTGATGGTGCCAGTCTCTTTTTTTTTAAGCATTTAAAAATTATGTGTTTTTCTTTTTTGCTGTACTTGGGCTTTTGTGTAGTTGTGGCAAGCAGGAGCTACTCTCCAGCTGGTTGCGGTGGCTTCTTGTTGCGGAGCACAGGCTCTGGGCCCTAGGGCTCAGTAGTTGTGGCACGTGGGCTTAGCTGCTCTGCAGCACGTGTGGTCTTTCCAGACCAGGGATTGAACCTGCGTCTCCTGCAGTAAATGGAACATTCTTAACCACTTGACCATGAAGGGAGCCTGGTGCCTGTCTTTTGAGTAAGTATCTCAGGTGTTCCAATGGCTCACGGGTGTACTGTTCCTCTCGTGACTTGCAAGGTTTCTGGGGGTAAAATTTTTAATCTCGACAAATGTACCCCACTAGACATCCCTTGCATTTGACAGCAGTGGGAGTGGTTAAAATTACTTTATAGGCATCCTCCTCCCATTTTGGCAATAGTTGATCTAGGGGGCACCTTTCTTTCCAGGTTTTAAAAAGGATTTGGTTTCTTTGTCAAGGAACTGCTCCGTTACTGTAGTTTTCAGTGGGAGCTGGCAGTGCCTTGCCTTGTGGGCCTAATCCTGAGTCACCTTCTGCACTTGTCCTAGATTAGTAAAATATCTCAGGGCCTGATTCACTTTCTCATCAGTGAATGTCAGTAGTGAGAAAAGGCCTCCTGTAAGTCATTTCAAATGGGCTAAGTCTCTGACCACTCCTGGGGGCTACATGGACCCTGAGGACTACATTAGGAAGCAAGTTGGTCCAGGGTTCCTGAGTTTCTTGGCAGGGCTTTACTAAGGTGTTTTTTTTCCCCTTTTTTAAAGCATGGTTTATACTTAAAAACCTTCACCTTCCCTGAAGACTGGAGGTGCCAGGGGCTGTGTAGCCTGTGGTCTATTCCTAGGACCATTGTGAGGTCCTATGTGATTTTGGCTATAAGAGAGAGTCTGTTATCAATCACTCTTGAGGGACTTTGGAAGTTCAAACTGAGGAATTATTTCTTTTAAAAGGGACTTACAGACATCTGTAGCCTTTTTAGATCTGGTGGGGAAGGCTTCAACCCATCCTGGGAATGTATCAACAAATACCAGAAGATATTTACATCCTGATCATGGGGGAATTTGAGTGCAATCTAACTGCCAGTCTTGCCCTGGATGTCCCTCAGTGCTGGATTGGTCTGACTAAGGAAGAGGGTGTTGGATGGGTCTGTGGATTATTAAGGGCAGATAAATCAGAGGGAAGCGTTACTTGTTTTACTTTTCTCTTAAACCCCTCCTAAAAAAGCCTTTGGTATCAAGTCCATAGTGCATCCCTCCATAGTGTATGGCATCTGTTAACTTCTTACAGTTTCCACTGTTGGACTCCAGGGAACCTTAACCTCCTTTTCATATTAGTCTGTGCTTCCCTTCTAATAGCCCCATTTCTCAGCATTGTCTTGTTCCTGTGGGGAATACTGGGGAAGGCTAGGGAGTTCAGGGGGAACATTCACTAGAGCCATAACTTGTTCAGGTTCCAGCTGCCTGTTTTGCAATTTGATTAGTTTTGCTGTTCCCTTGGCTCACAAAATTTCCATTCCTCTGATGGCCCCTACAGTGACTGCTAGTCATTTGGGAGCTTCACTGCTTCTGAAAGAGCCAGAACCAAATCTTTATGTTTTCTGGGAGAATTTCTAGTAGTTACTATTTCTCTTTCTTTCCAAATGACAGTATGATTGTGTAGTATGTGGAACCCATATTAAGAGTCAAAAAAATTTCTTTATCTTCCAGAATTGCAAAGTTCACATTAATGCAATTAGTTCAGCCTTCTGGGCTCCTGTCTGGGGTGTGGCAGGGCTTTGGCTTCTGTGACTTCATATAGACTGTGCCATACCTTGCCTGCTGGGTTCTTATTTCTACAAAATTTGTCCCATCAGTGAAGCATTCAAGTTCAGGACTCTAAAGAGGCTCATTTAGAAGATCAGACCTACTGGAGTAAATTTGTTCTAGGGTCTCTATACACTGATGCAATAAGTCTCCACTCTCAAACACTGAGCAGAGTTGTTGGGGTCAGGGTATGGCACACCTCCAAGGTGATGTTCAGTGTGTCCATTAGAAGCCAACCAATGGTGTCCTTTGACTTCCAGCACAGATTGTACCTGATGAGGGGTCAGCACATCAAAGCACTATCCCAGGGTGAGCTTCAGTTCAGCTCAGCTCAGTTCAGTTGTGTCTGACTCTTTGCAATCCCATGGACTGCAGCACACCAGGCCTCCCTGTCCATCACTAACTCCTGGAGTTTACCCAAACTCATGCCTATTGAGTTGGTGATGCCATCCAGCCATCTCATCCTCTGTCGTCCCCTTCTCCTGCCTTCAATCTTTCCCAGAATCAGGCTCTTTTCAAATAAGTCAACTCTTTGCTCTGTGCTCTTCAGCTCAACAGGTGGCCAAAGTATGGAGTTTCAGCTTCAACATCAGTCCTTCCTATGAACACCCAGGACTGATCTTCTTTAGGATGGACTGGTTGGATCTTCTTGCAGTCCAAGGGACTCTCAAGAGTCTTCTCCAACACCAAAAGCATCAGTTATTCAGCGCTCAGCCTTTTTCACAGTCCAACTCTCACATCCATACACGACTACTGGACAAATCATAGCCTTAACTAGATGGAAATTTGTTGGCAAAGTAATGTCTCTGCTTTTCAATATGCTGTCTAGGTTGGTCATAACTTTCCTTCCAAGGAGTAAGCATCTTCTCATTTCATGGCTGCAATCACCATCTGCAGTGATATTGGAGCCCCCCAAAATAAAGTCAGCCACTGTTTCCCCACCTATTTCCCATGAAGTGATGGGACCAGATGCCATGATCTTAGTTTTGTGAATGTTGAGCTTTAGGCCAGCTTTTTCACTCTCCTCTTTCACTTTCATCAAGAGGCTCTTTAGTTCTTCTTCACTTTCTGCCATAAGGGTGGTGTCATCTACATATCTGAAGTTATTGATATTTCTCCCAGCAATTTTGATTCCCGCTTGTGCTTCCTCCAGCCCAGCGTCTCTCATGATGTACTCTGCATGTAAGTTAAATAAGCAGGGTGACAATACACAGCCTTGAGCTTGAAAACCTCATAACAGGACTGTGGCTGCTACTACCTGCAGGCAGCTTGGCTGTCTCAGGACCACTGAGTCCAGTTGTTTTGAAAAGTAAGGCACTGGTCTCTGATCTGGTCCCAGCTTTTGGGTCAGGACTCCTAGTGTTATCCTTAACCTCCCGTGAACACACAGAGTAAAGGGCTTGTCCAACTTCGAAAGCCCCAGTGCTGGTGCTCTACTCGACTCAGTCTTTAGAGTCTCAAAGCCCTGCTGGCCTTCCTTGTGCCATGGAAGGGGTTCCCTTTCTCCTTCCTTTAGTGCCTCAGGTAGAGGTTTTGCTATAAGCCCATAAATTGGAATCCAGATAAGACAGAACCCAGAACCCAGCCATTCTGAGAAATCCTAGGAGTTGCCTCGTTCAGGTTGGAGATGATAATGCACTAATTGTTGTTCTTCAATCTATGGCCAAGGCTTATGCCCCTGGAGTCAAAACAAATCCTAAATATTGAAACCATTGCTATAAGATCTGTGCCTTGGTTAGAGAGTCTTTATATCCCTTTTTTACCAGAAAACTTAGGATGTAACAGTATTTTGATCTCAATCTTGCTTGGTCTCACTATTTATCAATCAGTTATCAACATATTGTAGCAAGTTCCCTTCTCAAGTCTCTGTTCCTTGCTAATGCATTTCCAAACAGATGGGGGCTGTCCCCAAAACCCTGCGGAAATACTGTCATGTGTACTGGGTATCCTTGGGGGTGCCAGGGCTCCTCTATTCAAAGGCAAAATGTCACTGAATCTGGGTGGAGGTGATTACAGAAAAAAATGCATCTTTGAGGTTCAAAGCAGAGAAGCGCTGGGTGAAGAGGGTGTATGGGTTTGACACCAGTGCGTGAGCAGGGACGACTGCCTCACTCACTGCTCCGAAGTCTTGCACAGACAGGTACTCCCCGCTAGACTTCTGAATGGGGAGGATGGGGGTGTTGCAAGGGGACTGACAAGAACTATTCTGTGTTTTAGGAATTTTCTGACCAGTGGTTGGATCCCCCTCAGGGCCTCAGGCTTTAAAAGATATTTATCTCTTTCAGTAGTATCTTTACCCAGATCTTAAATCTTTTTTTTTTTTTAACTCTATCAGGAAAAAATTTGGCAGTGTTTAATGTTTTTGTTCTTGCTTCATGCATTGATATTCTTTTTATGTCTTTTTTTAAATTGAAGTGTTGTTCTTTTACAGTGTGTCAACCTCTACTGTACAGCAAAGTGATCAGTTTTACACATATATACTTTCTCTTTTTTAAATATCCTTCTCCATTACAGTTTATCTCAGAAGATTGGATAAGAAGTTCCTTGTGTGGTATACAGTAGAACCTTATTGCTGATGCATTCTAAATGTAATAGTTGGCATCTACCCACCCCAAATTCCTAGTCTATCCCTCTCCTCCCCTGCTCCACCTTGTGACCCACAAGTCTGTTCTCTAGTCTGTGAGTCTGTTTCACAGACATGTTCATTTGTGTACTGTTTTACATTCCACATATAAGGGATATCATATGATATTTTTCTTTCTCTTTTTGTACTTCACTTAGTAAGATAACCTCCAGTTGCACCCATGTTCTGCAAATGGCATTGCTTTGTTCTTTTTTATGACTGGGTAGAATGCCATTTATATATGTACTAACACCTTCTTTATCCATTCATCTGTTGATGGACATTTAGGTTGTTTCCATGTTTGGGCTATTGTGAATAGTGCTGCTATGAACATAGGTGTGCATGTATCTTTATTATTTTCATTTTTTTATTTTTGGCTGTGCTTGGTCTTCCTTGCTGCACACATGCCTTGTCTAGTTTTGGCTACTGGAGGCTGCTCTTCGCTGCGGTGCTCAGGCTCATTGCAGTGGCTTGTCTTGGGGCAGAGCTATGCTAGAGCGCAGGCTCAGTAGTTGTGGCTTATGGGCTGTTTCCTCAGATCATGTGGACTCTTACTGGACCAGGGATCCAATCCGTGTCCCCTGCATTGGCAGGTGGATTCTTAACCACTAGACCACCAGGGAAGTCTGCATGTATCTTTTTGAATTATAACTTTGTCTCTGTATATGCCCCAGGCCTTAATATTTATTCTGTAAAATTATTTATCCTTTGGCCATGCTGCATGGCATGTGAGATCTTAGTTCTGCAACCAGGGATCAAATTTGAGGCCCATGCATTGACAGAGTGGAGTCCTAACCACTGGACTGTGAGGAAAGGCCCCTGAATGTGTAACTTCTAACTAATATATTACATAGTATGCATAAACACCAAATATAGAACCTCTAGGGAATGAAGTTGGAAAGAAGGAAATGAATTGGGGCGGGTGGTTAAGCAATATTCTTGGTATGTGGGTGCTCATTTTTCTTTATATCTTTTCATAAGCCTAAAATATTTCTTTCCTTTTAAAAAATTGAAGCATGGGTGATTTATAATATTAGTTTCATGTGTATCCCATAGTAATTCAAAATTTTTATAGATTATACTCCATTTAAAGTTATTATAAAATATTGGCTATATTCCATGAACTGAACAGTGTATCCTTGCAGTTTGTTTATAAGAGTGTAGTTGCTTTACATTATTGTTTGTTTCTGCTGTACAACAACATGAATCAGCTAAATGTATACATGTCTTGCCGGGGTCCAGCCTCGGCGGGTCCGGGGGTCTTGAGGGATGAGTGTCATCAACGAAGAAGTGAGCTGAGTCGATGTGGTGATGGAGCAGTCTCTCCCTTTATTGTTGTTAGTTTATAGTTTTTATACCCAAGAAACACACCCATTATGTCACATATTATTCTATACAATCTCGTTTTCTACCTCCCATCAACAACTTTAACATTAAGCTCATCTTCCTTGCTGAAGTCCATTTCTTCCTCATCAGATTTAACAATAGTATGTTTACCATTTGATTGTCTTCAGCATACTTCATTCAATCATGATAAGTACATCAATCTAAGTAGAAAGGTTACATTTCTCTTATTAGGTGCAACTATGTAGAAGCTAGAGAGAAGGGCTTAAGCTTGAAACTGTTTTATTCTATTAACCTATTTCCAGGAAAGAGGACAAAGAGACAGTTTGGAAAGAGGAAAGAGGACTAAGAGACAGTCTAGCAGCACTGCTTTAGCAATAAAACCCTATTAACCTTATAGAACTACTATAATGAATTCCTATGTCTACATTATCCTAAACCAATCAATATCTCCAACTATACTGGCCACAGTTATCAGCATTCCTAAGTCCCATTCCAGCCTGGTTTCCAGCCTTCAAGGAAGGGAGCCTCCTCCGTGGAATGGTCAGGAGAGTGGGATGTGGAAAGGTGACCCAAGGACGAGCCCTTCTGGTGGTGGCCTTGCCATGACCCCCAGAGAACTCTTAGTAAACTCCCCAGTAAGGAGTAGGAGGTGTAGTAATCTATTTAAATGTCCCTTATTCCTCCTTTGTCCCCAGGGAAGGGAATCTGCCTTCCCCAATCCCCTGGGGGAAATAAGGTCTGAGGGAATTATCTCAGGATGAATTATTTCTAACTGGGACTGACCTACTGAGATGAGCTAATGTTCAGAGCATAAACAGAACTTCCCAAGAAAAATACCAGGAGGGGCCTTGCCTTGGGATGCCCCGAAGGAAAATCCGCTTTGCAGTTTTCCTTCTCAGTCTCATGACCTTGTCATCGAGTGAGGGAGCATCCTGATGGCAATGTCTGGGCTTTCAAACCAATCAATCCTAAAGGAAATCAATCCTGAATATTCACTGGACGGACTGATGCTGAAGCTCCAATACTTTGGCCACCTTATGTGAAGAGCTGACTCATTAGAAAAGACCCTGATGCTGAAAGGAATGGGGGCAACAGAGCATGAGGTGGTTGGATGGCATCCCCATCAATGGATACGAGTTTGACATGAGTTTGAGCAGACTCTGAGAGACAGTGAAGGACAGGGAAGCCTGGCATGCTGCAGTCCATGGGGTGGCAAAGAATCACAACTTTGCGACTGAACAATAACAGTAATCCGACTTCCCAGGTGGTGCTAGTGGTAAAGAACCCACCTGTCAATGCAGGAGATGTAAGAGATGTAGGTTCAATCCCTCAGTAGGGAAGATCCTCTGAAGGGAGGGCATGGCAACCCACTCTAGTATTCTTGCCTGGAGAATCCCATAGAGAGAGGGGCCTGGCAGACTACAGTCCATAGAGTTGCAAAGAGTCGTACGTGACTGACTTGATTTAGCACACAAGCATACGTATATCCCCTTCCTCTTGAGACTCCCTTCCACCCCAATCCCCATTCTACCCATCTACGTCATCACAGAGCACTAGTCAAGCGCCCTGTGCTATACGGCAGCTTCCCGCTAGCTAGCTATTCTATACATGGTAGTGTATATATGTCACTGCTCCTCTCCAATGCACTCCAGTCTGTCCTTCCCCCACCCCTACAGTGTCTGTATGTCCATTCTCTGCAACTGCATCTCTATTCCTGACCTGCAAGTAGCTCATCAGTACCATTTTTCTAGCCCATATATGTGTTAACATACGATATTTGTTTCTCTCTCTCTGACCTATTTCACTCTGTATGACCTACTTCACATAGACTCTATACCCATCCACATCACTACAAATGACCCAAGTTTGGTTTTTTAATGGCTGAGTGATATTCCATCTTGTATATGTACCACATCTTCTTTGCCCATTCATCTGTCAATGGACACTTAGTTTTCCTCCATATCCTGGCTATTGTAAATAGTGCTGCAATAAATATTGGGGTCTGTGTGTCTTTTTGAATTACGGTCTTCTCAGGGTATATGCCCTGTAGTGTGATTGCTGTGCCCCAGGCCCTAATCTTGTTTTTATCAGGGGAAGGAATTTTGTGCTTCCTGGCACCAAGTCATCCCAAACCACAGAGTCCACCTGTTCTCTCATTTCTTAGAAGATGTCCTAGGATATATCTTGATGACCATGAGGTGGATCATCTGGGAACAGGAGTGAGTAGTGATAATGGACCCGAGTCTATAGGCAAGGGGAGACATAAACCACCTTTCTTTTAGCTGTCCATCCTCTCCCATCACAGTACAGTCATGGCTGGAGAGGGGGCCGGCTGGTCAAGTCTGAACAGAGCAAGTGGCTCAGGTATATGAAGAAATTCAGTTTTCCTGCCTGCCACGTCTAGGGTGACTGGAGTCAAGAGGAGGATGGTCAAGGGATTTGGAGACAGGCAGGCACTTGGATCCACCATACAGGAATCTCTTTTGAGAAATTATCACGAAACTGAGACTGGTCAGGTATACCTCTTGGGGGGTGCTCAGGACGTTCCTCCTTCCAAGGTCCCTCTTTCAGACAAAGGCACACCAGTTTCAGTCCAGGTGGCCTCTTGACTGTCTTTTGGACCTTCTCACCACCTCTCAGGTGGTGGATGAATCAAAGCAGACAAAAGCTGCATTTTCTTTATTAGCTTCATCCTCATTGGCCTCCTCTGTTGAGTCTCGGTTGTTACAGACCTTAAAGGCCTCTGCTATCAAGGTTGACAATGGGTTTGGAGCCCAGCCTGAAGCTTTTGTAATTTTCTCTGGCTGTCAGGAATAGCCTGGGTGATAAAATGCATGGCCAGTATGTCCTCTCTTCTGTGGACTCTGGGTCTGTATTGATGTCCTTCCTGAATAGCTCTATCAGCTCAGGAAGACTGCCTGATTTTTATCTTTTTCCTATGTAAACTCTTGTATCTTATAATTATAGGCTTCACCATACACCTTTTTATTCCTTCTGCTGGACAAGTAATACAGTGTCTCATCCTAGCCTGGCCAACATGATCTTCATAGTCCCCGTGTGGGTCATGTTCTGGGATTGAATCCCCACCCACCTGATAAATTTAATATGGACTGGTGGCCAGTAGGCCATCTGCATGGTCCCCAGCCTTTCTCGGTATATGCTCCTTTTCACCCCTAGTGCAACAGTGGGCCAGAATAACCATGATCCTGCCACATGAAAAGAGACTGCCAACCCTAGCCTGACAAATTCATCCCTAAACTTGTCAGAGTTCTCTGAGAACCTGCCTAACTTCTCCTTACAGATTAACCCAATTAATTTAGGATCTCTCTTTGGGATGTGCCAGGCATTTGAGCAAACTCCAAGAGATAGTGAAGGACAAGGAAGCCTGGCATGCTGCAGTCCATGGTATCCCCGCGTCAGACACAACTTGGTGAAAAAACAACAATAGGTGGGCTAGAGTCTGTGTGGTCGCACACAGTCAGACTCTCCTGAGCGCGCACGCACACACAGGAGACCCTTGAAGCACCCCAAAGTTAAATGAAAGCCAAGAGAAGTTCAAATAGAATTGATATTTGGAAAGTCTGTCAAAAATTTGTAAAAGTTTTGAAAGTTCCTGCCAGATAGGATCATAGGTTTCTGTGAAATAATACTTATTCCTTGCTCTAAGTTGGAGGAAAAAATCAAAAGTAAATGTAGATCAGTTAAAGACACAGGAACTCACATGGTCTGTTCTCAGAAGCAGCATCCAGGACTCAAAATTGTTCTCTCAAGAGAGAGGAACCAAATCCAGTCCTGCATCAGCCTTTTCTTTAATAAAATCCATTTGCCTAATTAAATTTAATCCAACCTTAGAAATCCTGACCATATACAAACTCTTTTCTCAGTGTTTCTCTTCTGCAAACCTTCTATAACTTTCTGTAGCCAAACTTTCTCCTTCTTTCCCCACTCAGAAATCGCCAGCTCTAGAACAAAATCACCCATTTTCCTTTCAATAAAATATACTTCCACTCCTTATAACTTCTGTTCTGAAAACACATCCTACTTAAGCGACCACGAACTGTCCTTTACATTATCTTTCTGTTCATTAGCAGAGAACATGTCAGGGTGGCACCAAACATCTCTAGCTTCTGTCTCACAAGAAGACAAAAGTAGGTGAACTAAGACCTGTTTAGCAATTAATGTTCAAATATTTTATCTTATTTGAAATGGCCTGAATATCCAATTAATTCCTCTCATTTAACTTAGTTTAGTTTCAAATTTGGCTTCCTTGGTAACTCAGACGATAAAAAAATCCACCTGCGATGCAGGAGACTTGGGTTCAATCCCTGGGTTGGGAAGATCCCCTGCAGAAGGGCATGGCAACCCACTCCAGGATTCTTCCCTGGAGAATCCCCAGGGACAGAGGACCCTGGAGGGCTATAGTCCTTGGTTGGACACGACTGAGCAACTAAGCACGGCACAGATACAAATTTCTCAAAATTTGGAGAGACTGTTTTAGATGGATGCTTCCTAAACATAATTATTCCTATAGTTTACCAAAAACTTCTTATCCAAGTTACACTTAAAAATTTAACCGTATCAAGTTAATTTTCCCTGTGGACAAGTTTTATAACAGAAAAAATATGCACTTACGACTTCTTGTAACTCCATGTGAAGTGAAAGTATAATCGATAACTCTAAAAGATGGGTATTAAAGCCACAGGTTTAAGCTAGACAAGTTAATTTCTACAGAACCAGAGATCTCATAGTTTTCGCACTTGTATTTAAATGGCCTTCTTTTCCCCTCAGTCTGAAGGACTACAGATGAATCAGATAGTTCCTGAGAGCCCAGGCAGAATAGTCACATTGCAAGAGCAAAGGAGGGGAAAATGCAAGCTCCTGTCTTTTCGTTCTTCAAAATCCCATGAGTAACCCGACAAGGCTGAGTCCAGGACAGTGTGGGCTGTTTGTCTTTCAAGGTGCCAGTGCTCTGCCATGCCCACAATGACCGCAGAGATTTGCAGGAGCAGTTGGACAGACAAAGCTACATCATATACGATACCAATGACAAAACTTAAAGACACAGATGAGAAGTTTTCAGGACAAACAGGAGTAGAGTATAGGGCTGAGGACCAAGGGAGAGGTAAAGGGAGGAGGGGCAGAAAAGACTGAAAATGAGAAAGAGACAGGAGAGAGAGGGTGCCACTGCAGCCCACGCCCTGGGGGTGTTCATTCAGGCACCAACTGCACGCTTCCAGAAAGGGCCGGTGAGGGAGGGAGCACACGGTCCACTGCCCACCAAGATGAACACGTCCAGAAAGCCAGCCTGCTGTCCATCACGCGTGGGCCCCTCACCCACAGGCGGGCCTCTCACGTGTACACCAGTGTACGGAGATCGGCCGCTTCAGTCCCCTATGGGACTTCCCTTCGCAGCAGGAATTAAAGGTGAGACTATTAGGATGCTCGGACTCTGAGCCGCTACACATACGAGGTTTGAACCTGTATCCCTCTCTCAAGTCTCTGGTCAGTGGAGCCCCTGGACCAAGGTCTGCACGGCAGGAGGCGAGCCCCTCCCACCTCTGCCTGTCATCTTTCCAGGTGAGCAGCCGAGCTGAGACGAGCGATGCTGTGGCTGCCCCACATCCACTCTTTCAGAAGGAGAGGACAGAGAGGGAAGAAGTAGAGAGATTTCAGGAGAGGGAAAGGGGCAAAGGGAAAATGATGAAGGAAAAAGGACAAGGGGAGAGGGGAAAGCATTGCCTGAGTAAGGAAACTGAGGCCGTAGGGGGCTGGAAGGCAGGCTTAGCCTTGGGGACGCTGAAACAAGAGGTTGAGGTGGACACTTGTCACCCGTGGGGAAGCTGCATATGGTGTTCATGGAGGTGCCCAGACCCTCGGTGCCCAGACCCTCTCCCCAGAGAGGGACACCTGCCCTGTGTTGGGCACCACGGAGTTTGTTACTGGGCACAGCTCTTGTCCCTTCCCAGTCAATAGAAATTGATCAGGGGCTGGACAAGAAATCCAGGCAAGGCTGTACTGAGGCCTCTGCTGTAGCGCGGGAAAATGAGAGCAACTCTGCGAGTGAGGGGACCTTAATGGGGTGAGGGTAGGGGTGCCTCCAGGGGTCGGGGTGCATGTGCGGTACCCTGCTTTTGCTCTCGACACCCTGTTGCTGCTCTAGGCTCCTATAAAGTGGCAATCGGGTTATTTTTATCTCTTTGTATTTTGGGGTCCAGAATTTGCCCCAGGGGCATAGGCATGCAGTTATCTTCTGTCCCATACAGTTTGTTTGTATTTTGTTGCTGGAGGAGAGATGTGTCCAGGTCCAAGTACTGTGGCATGAAGGAAAGGGTTCCAGGTCCCAGCCTGTCTCAGTTTTGGAAGTAGATTTTTTTTTTCTTATGTTCTATTCTCAATTGTCAGTTATTATTACATATAATTCCAACTATTTTTAAAAATTGATTTTATATTCTCCAATTTTGCTTAATCCATTTATTGGTTTTAGCGAAGGGTTTTGTGTGTTACTTAGGATTTTCTACATTTAAAGTCATATCACATGTGAATAGAGATAATTTAACTTCTCTTTCAATTTGGATGCCCTTTTGCTTGTTCTGACTGAATTACTCTTGCCATGACTTCCAATACCATGGTTAATAGAAGTAGTAAACGTTTCTTGGCCTTAGGAAAAACCTTTCATCTTTCACCTTGGAATATGACATTAACCGTGAGGCTTTTAAAAAAACATGTTGAGAAATTTCTCTTTTATTCCTAGTTTGTTAAAGAGTTTTTCACAATGAAAGGATATTAAAATTTGTCAAATGGATTTTCTGTAGCAATTGAAAATATCACATGAGGCTTTCTCCCATTCCATTCATGTGGTATATTGTATTTCATATACTGTACATCTTTTCATTTCAAAAACAAACCTCGCTTGAAAAGAACAATGAAACTGATAAATCTTTCACCAGTGACTAAGAAAAAAGGCAGGATTCAACTGCTGAACCAGAAATGAAAGTAAGGACATCACTACCAATTTTATAGAAATGAAAAGTGTTGTAAGAGTTCTAGGAACAACTGTACACCAATAACTGGATGACCTACATGAAATGGACAAATTGCTAAAAATACACAATCAATAAGACTGGATAATAAAGAATGGAAAATCTGAATTAACCTACAACTAGTGTGGGATTGAATCTATAATCAAAGACCCCTCAACCAAGGAGAGCCTTGGACCAGGTGCTTCCCTGTTGGTTCTATAAATCATGTACAAAGAGCTAGCACCAGTGCTGCTCAGATTCTTCCCAAAGAACTGGAGAGAAAAGGACATTTTTAACTCGTTTCATAAGTCCAGTATACCAACGCGATGGTATCCACACTGATACCAATGCAAGACAATGGGACTACCAGAACAGAAAACTACAAGCAAATATCCCTTATAAATATTGATGCAAATGTCTCCATCATAATACTAGCCAACTGAATTGATCATCATTTTAAGAAATTATACACCATAACCTTGTGCATGCCTCCGCTTAGCTCATTCCACCACCACTGGGCTCTCAAAGCTAGAAATTCAATTTCCCTTTGAACCTAAGTAGCACTTTATCTCTCCTTGCATAATATCATTTTAGCCTGGTATTACAGTTATTTGTATATAGCATGTTTCTCAGATTTTCCTCTGCACTTAATGATATAACCTGTAAATAGCAAGAAATATTTTCCTTTTTAATCATAATTTCTTTCCTTGACCAAGACTTGTAGCTGCTTATAACATAGCAATATATCTAATTTAAGCAAAAAGCAGATTGTTTCAAATTATGTGAATCAGGTTTCTAAAACTACAGGGGTAGGGGATATGCTGAGCTTGGATGTAACACAGCAAGGAAAAATGCTACCACTCAATATTTATGAATAGATGCCAGAAACTCTGCCATAGAGGGCCCAGAAAAGCTAGTTGCCACAATCAAGAGGCTTGCAGAAAGATCCATGTGCAAATAATGCCACACATTGCTCTCAAGTGTGTTTGTGTGGTAAAACCTAAGTGGATTCCTACAGACAGGAAGTCTTAAAATTGTTCTAGCTTTCAGTCTACTTGGTGTATAGCAAAATAAGAATTGGAATGGGTAGAGTGAGTCTCTCTAAACTATCCGCCAGGTACCTCTTTTCTTTTTCTTGTTATATTTACCAGAACCTTGACACCATTTTTTAAAAATTGGAGTGTAGTTGCTTTACAATGTTGTTACTTTCTGTTGTACAGCAAAATGATCAGCCCATGTATACACACATCTCCTCTTGTCTGATTTCCCTTTTCATTTAGGTCACTACAGAGCACTGGACTCTGTGCTGTACAGTCGGTTTTCATCAGTGGTCTTTTTATAGTATATATGCCAATCCTAACCTCTCATTCCATCCCACTCTCCCTCACTCCCTCAGTGTGTGTACATTTATTCCCTATGTCTGTGTCTCTATTTCTGCTTTGCAAATAAGCTCATCTGTACCATTTCTCTAGATTCTGCATATATACGTCATTAAACGGTATTTGGTTTTCTTTCTCACTCACTTTACTCTGTATGATGGTCTCTAGATCCATCCACGTCTCTACAGTTGGCACAGTTTCATTATTTTTATGGCTGAATAGTTTTCATTTTATATAGGTACTACATCTTCTTTATCTACTCCTCTGTTGATGGATGTTTAGGTTGCTTCCATATCCTGGCTATTGTAAATAATGCTGCAGTGAACACTGGAGTGCATATGTCTTTTTGAATTATAGGTTTTCTCCAAGTATATGCCCAGGAGTGGGGTTGCTGGATCATATCGTAGTTCTCCTTTTAGTTGTTTTTTTTTTCCCCAAGAAACTTCCATACAATCTCCGTAGTGACTCTACCAATTAACATTCCCACCAACAGCGTAGGAGGGTTCCCTTTTTTCCACACCCTCTCTGGCATTTATTATTTGTAGATTTTTGATGATGGCCATTCTGACTGGGGTGAGGTGATACCTCTGTAGTTTTGATTAATTTCTCTAATAATTAGAGATGTTGAGCATCTTTTCATGTTTGTTGGCTATTTGCATGTCTTCTTTGGGGAAATTTTATTTAGGTTTTTTGCCTATTTTTTGACTGTGTTGCTTATTTTTTTTTTGGTATTGAGCTGCATGAGCTATTTATATTTTAGAGACTAATCCCTTGTCAGTTGCTTCATTTGCAATTATTTTCTCCCATTCTGAGGGTTGTCTTTTCATCTTGTTTATAGTTTCCTCTGCTGCACAAAAGTTTTTAATGTTCATTAGGTCCCATTTTTTTTCCCATTACTCTAGGAAGTAGGTAAAAAAAATCTTTCCATGATTTATGCTTGACACTATTTTGAATGGAAGAAGTATTAGCAAGCATTTGACCTTACTTCTTAGGGTTTCCCAGGTGGCTCAGTGGTAAAGAATCCACCTGCCAATGCAAGAGACATGGGTTCATGTCTCACCTAATTCCTGAGTTGGGAAGATCCCCTACAGTAGGAAATGGCAACCCACTCCAATATTCTTGTCTGGAAAATTCCATGGACAAAGGAGCTACTGGTTGGCTACAGTTGATGGGGTCACAAAGAGTCAGACATGAATTGAGCATGAGTTGGAATCCTTAAAAAACAAGTTTCACAATCAACTGTGATATCTACTAGAAGTTTATAGTAGATACCCATAAGCTTACTAAGGAAGTTCCCTTCTAGTTTCCAATTTTTAAAAAATCATTTATGGATGTCAAACACCTTCCCCAACAATTAACATTACATTTATTAAGACCATGGATTCAAGTAACAGATTTTATTTTACTTTTAATTGAAGTATAGTTGATTTACAGTGTTGTATTAGTCTGTACAGCAAATTGATTTAGTTATACATGTGTGTTAGCCGCTCAATCGTCTGTCTCTTTGCAACTCCATGACTATAGCCCTCCAGGCTCCTCTGTCCATGCAATTTTCTAGGCAAGAAGACTGGAGTAGGCTGTCATTTCCTACTCCAGGGGATTTTCCTGACCCAAGGATCGAACCCTGGTCTCCCACACTGCATGCAGACTCTTTGCCATCTGAGCCACCAGGGAAGCCCATACATATACATAATATTCTTTTTCAGATTCTTTTTTCATAGAGGTTACTACAGAATATTAAGTAGAGTTCCCTGTGCTATATAGTAGGTCCTTGTTGGTTATCTATTTCATATACAGTAGTTTGTGTTTCAAGTTCCTAATATTTCCCTCCCACACATTTTTCTTTTGGTAACCATAGCTTTGTTTTCAAAATCTGTCAATCTATTTCTATTTTGTAAATAAGTTCATTTATATCATTTGTTTAGATTCCACATGCAAGCAATATCATATGATACTTCTATTTCTCTGTCTGGCTTACCCCACTTAGTATGATCATCTCTACATCTATCCACGTTGCTGCAAATGGCATTATTCCACTCTTTTTTATGGTTGAGTAATATTCCATTATATATAGGTACCACTTCTTCATCCATTCCTTTGTCATTGGGCATTCAGGTTGCTCCCATGTTTTGGCTATTGTACATAGTTTTGCAATGAACATTGGGGTACATGTGTCTTTTTGAATTATATTTTTCTACAGAGGTATGTCCAGAAGTGGGAATGCTGGATCATATGGTAGTTCAATTTTTAGTTTTTTAAGTAACCTCCCCATACTGTTTTCCATAGTGGCTGTACCAATTTACATTCCCACCAACAGTGTAGGAGGGTTCCCTTTTCTTCTCTTTCTTTGTAGGTTTTTTAAGAATTAATTTATTTTTGGTTGCACTGAGTCTTCGCTGGGGCTCACAGGCTCTTCATTGCTGTGTGCTGGCTCTCTCTAGTTGTGGTGAGCAGAGGCTACTTTCTAGTTGTAGTGAGTGGGCTTCTCGTTGCGGTGGCTTCTCTTTGTTGCAGAGCACAGGCTGTAGAGTGTGCGGGCTTCAGCAATTGCGGCTCATGGGCTCTAGAGTGTGGGCTCAGTAGTTACAGCACCCCACTTTAGTTGCCCCTTGACATGTGGTATCTCAGTTCTGCAACCAGGGATGGATCAAACTTGTATCCCCTGTATTGACAGGCAGATTCTTAACCACTGGACCACCAGGGAATTTCGGGGTTTTTTAAAAAATTTATTTATTTAATTTCTGGTTGTGTTGGATCTTTGCAGTTGCATGGGCTTTTCTCAAGTTGTGGTAAGTGGGGGCTATTCTCCAGTTTTGGTGCTCAGGCTTCTCACTGTGGTGGCTTCTCTTATTGGGGAGCATGGGCTCTATGGCACAGGGGCTTCAGTGGTTTCGCCTCAGAGTTGTGGCTCCCAGGCTTCGGAGCAGAGGCTCAAGAGTTGGAGTACATAGGCTTAGTTGTTCCGTCGCATGTGAGATGATCAGGGATCACACCTGTGTCTGCTGCATTAGCAGGTGGATTCTTCACCACTGAGCTACCAGGGAAGCCCTGTAGGTTTTCTGATGATGGCCATTCTGACCAGTGTGAGATGATGCCTCACTGTAGTTTTAATTTGCATTTCTCTGATAGTGATGTTGAGCATCTTTTCATGTGACCATCAGATTTTTAAAATATTGAACCATCTTTACATTCTGGGGATAAAGTGGTAATGTTTTTAATTATTCAATTTCTTGATACAAGGCTATCCAGTCTGTATCTTCTTGAGTAAATTTTGGTAATTTGTCTCTCTCAAGGAATTTGATAATTATGTATAAACTGTCTACTTTACTGACATAAAGATGTGTATATTATTCCATTATCCATTTTCTAAAAATGATTTTTAAAATTTTTGGCTGTGCTGGGTATTTGCTGCTGTGTGGGCTTTTCTCTGGTCATGGTGAGTGGGGGCTACTCTTTGTTGTGGTGTCTTGGCTTCTCACGGCAGCGGCCCCCTCTTGCTGCAGAGCACAGGCTCGAGGATGCAGGGCTTTAGTAGTTGCAGCACATGGGTTCAGTAGTTGTGGCTCCCAGGCTTCAGAGCAGAGGCTCAACATTTGGGTCGCACGGGCTTAGCCGCTTTGCAGCATGTGAGACCCTGGATCAGTGAACCCAGCCTCCTGCATTGGCAGGCGGATTCTTTACCACTGAGTCACCAGGGAAGTCCCCATTTTCCTTTTAATGCCTGTAAAAGCTGTAATAATGTCCCTTTTTTGATACCTGACATTGGTAATTTGTTTCTTTTTTCATGGCTCTCTGTCAATCTAGGTAAAGATTTATCAATTTTGATCAATGTAATCAAGAAAATAGCTTTTTATTTCATTGAATTTCTCCACGACTTATCTATTTTCATTTATTTATGCTCTTAGTTTTCTCCTGCTTACTTTTGGTTTCATTTATTCTTCCTTTCAAGCTTTAAAAAAGATAATACTTTTATTGAAACAATTCACATACCATACAACTGAACAACTTAAAATGTGCTATTTGATGACTTTTAGTATATCCAATGAATTGTGTATTCATCACAATCAACTTGGAAACATATTCACTAACCCCCAAAGAAACCTAATGCCAATACTCCCTAATTCCCCCACCCCCAGGCAACCACTAATCTTTATTTTTTGGTTTGTCTACTCTGGACATTCATACATATAGAATCATATTACAATAGACAGCCCCTGGTGATTAATTTCTTTCACTTAGCATATATTTAGGGTTCGTCCATCTTGTGGTATGTATCACTACTTCATTTCTTTTTATTGCTGAGTAATATTCCTCATTGTATAGGTTTTCCAGCTTTTTAAGGTGGAAACCAGATTAATTCTGGACCTTTCTTCTTTCTAATGTAGACATTAGTGCTGTAACTTGCACCTAAGCACTAACTGTTTTCATTATACTTACTAAAGTTTTTCTCTATTTTCCTAATTGAATACATTTATTTTATTATTATATTGCTTGGTTTTTATAATGCCCTTTAATTTGCCAAGAAAAAATGAACAGGATGAAGAACATAACTGATAAATATATTTTTCAGGCTCACCTGTAATATAACCTGAAGATTTTAAAGGCAACTTCTTCAAAACAGCACTTCACCACAATCAGTACATTTCTTTCAGCTGTTCTTAATCAACTGATTGAGATCAGGGTTTCTCAACTTGGCACTACTGACATTTGGGAGTGATCATTTTTCTTGAGTTATAATTCTTACGACATATTAGTTTTAGGTGTACAACGTAATGATTCAATACTTATATATATTGGAAAATGATCATCACAATAGTCATTAATATCCATCACTACACAGTTACATTTTTTTCCTAGTGACTTATTTTATAACTGGAAGTTTGTACATATTGATCACCTTCACCCATTTTGCCCCCCAACCCACCCTTCACCTTTGGAAACCACAAACTCTTCTCTCTGTATCTATGAGTAGGTTTTTTTGTTGTCTTGTCTTTTTCGCTTCCACATACAAGTGAGATCATATAGTATTCCATAGTTCTCTCTCTCTATCCCAATAATTTCACTTGGCATGATATCCTCAAGGTCCACTCATGGTGTCACAAATATCAAGATTTACTTCTTTTTATGGATGATTGATATTCTATTGTATGTATATATCACATTTCCTTTACCCATTCATCCATCAATGGACACTTGGGTTGCTTCCATATTCAGTATGGCAAAGAACATGGGGGTGCATGTATATTTTCCAGTTAGTGCTTTCATTCTGTAGATAAAAAGCTAGAAGTGGAACTGCTGGATCATATGGTAGTTCTCTCTTTAACATTTTGAAGAAACTTCATACTGTTTTCCAGAGTAGCTATGCCATAAGTGCACCAATTTTAAATCTTTTTTTGATTTTATACTATAAATGTTAAAAGTTAAATTTTTTCCCCATAGCTGCTGCTCTATCCTATGAGTTTGATAATCAGTATTTTCATCAACTTTCATATCTATTTCATACTTTCCATTCTAGTATCAGAAGTGCATTCTCTAGATATCTTGGGAAGGTATCATAGGGACAATATTTTCTGAGTTCCTGCATATTGATAGATTTGTCTGTGCCCTTTGTACTTAAAGGTTAAATTATGCTGGATATAAAACCTTTTGTTCACAGTTTCTTTCCTTGACTAACTTAAATATATTTTATATCCATTTTCTTTCAGGATGAAATGTTGCTGTCAGTATCTAATAGTGATCTAATTCTCTCTCCTTTGTAAGTAATGTGACCTTCTTGCCAAAATGCTCAAAGGAATTCTTTCCTCCCTTCAAATCTAGTAATTTTATAGGAATGTATTGATGATCATTCTGAGTTGTTATTCTCTGGCACACAAGTCTCTGCTCTTTTGATATATAGTTTTAAGCATTTTTAGCGAAGTGTTGTGTCTGTCTCAGCCTACTCAGAGTGATGCCGTTGGATGGGAATCCCTGAGGCAGTTGCCTGGATCCCTGTTACTTGTGGAGAGCTTGCACAGACATTTCCGGACCAGAGTCAGTGTTGTGGCTGAACCAGGCCTGTGGCTCTTCCTATGACTGCAGGCAGCACCTCAGCAAAACCCATCAGGGAATGTATACTCATGGCTGATTGACTTTTTTATACAGCAGAAACCAACACAACCTGTGTTTTGCAGAAAGTTTTCACTTTCATCTCAGGTTTAAAGGATTTGTTGACAAAATAAGCCACTTGTTATATACAAATAGATAATACCTCTATTTATTAGAGAATTATCTAGCTTACTCTCAGTATACTAACATTAAAAGAAAAGAGAAATAGAAACAGCAGAGGATACATCACAAAATTAGGTTTCTGACCAACATCCAAAGTCCAACAGTGCTGGGAAGTCCTATGTCACAACACATCTGGAGTCCCAGCTGCGAAAAGGTCCCAGGCAGCATGTCTGCTCTGTGGGTGAGACTTCAAAACTTGCAGTTTGGGTTCCTGCTTGTAATCCCAGGAGGCAAACTGATATCATCATCGATCTGTGAGCAAATTGCAGCTCTGGTTTCATCTTAATGCTGTTTGTTTTGTCTGATAAAACTCGGACTGTTGTTAGGCCTGGAGCCTGGTTGGCCAGGGCCCCTCCAAGGGAGCAAATCTCAAGATTTATCCCCTATCTTATCTTTGGTGCACTCACAGCAGGCAGTCAGGGCAACTCAGAGACAGGGCAGTGTCCAGGCAAAGGCAGAGGCCTGCTCTGCTTTGTCTCTGAAGCCTAAACAAGACTGTTCAACTTCCCTAACACACTGTAAAGCGACTGCTGTCATTCAGTCACCAAGTCATGTCTGACTCTTTGCAACCCCATGGACTGTAAGATATAAGGCTTCCTTGCCCATCACCATCTCCCGGACTTTGCTCAGATTCATGTGCACTGAATGGGTGATGCCATCCGACCATCTCATCCTGTGCCACCCCTTTCTCCTCTTGCCCTCGATCTTTCCCATCATCAGCGTCTTTTCCAATGAGTTGGCTCTTCACATCAGCTGGCCAAAGTACTGGAATTTCAGCATCAGTCCTTCCAGTGATTATTCAGGATTGATTTCCTTTAGATATTGACTCGTTTGAACCCCTTGCAGTCCAAGGGACTCTCAAGAGTCTTCACCATAGTTCAAAAGCATCAATTCTTTGGCACTTAGCCTTCTTTATGGTCTAACTCTCACATCCAGACACGACAACTGGAAAAGCCATAGTTTTTACTATATAGGTGTTTGTCAGCAAAGTGATGTCTGCTTTATAATGCACTGTCTAGGTTTGTCATAGCTTTCCTTCCAAGGAACAAGTTAATTTCATGGCTGCAGTCACTGTCTGCAGTGATTTTGGAGCCCAAGAATATAACATCTGTCACTGCTTCAACTTTTCCCCTTCTATTTGCCATGAAGTGATGGGGTTGGATGCCGTGACCTCAATTTTTGAAATGTTGAGCTTTAAGCCACCTTTTTCACCCTCCTCTTTCACCCTCATTAAGAGGTTCTTTAGTTCCTCTTAGCTTTCTGCCATTAGAGTGGTATCATCTGCATATCTGAGGTTGTTGCTATTTCTCCTGGCAATCTTAATTCCAACTTGTGATTCATCCAGCCTGGCTTTTTCACATGATGTAGTCTGCATATCCATTAAGTAAACAGAGTGATAACATACAGCCTGTTCAGACTCTTTTTCCCAATTTTGAACCAGTCAGTTGTTCTATGTAAGGTTCTAACTGTTGCTTCTTGACCCACATATAGATTTCTCAAGAGACAGGTAAGGTGATCTGGTATTCCTATCCCTTAAATAATTTTCCACATTTTGTTGTGATCCACATAGTCAAAGTATTTAGTGTAGTCAGTGAAGCAGAAGTAGATGTTTTCTGCAATTCCGTTGCTTTCTCTATGATCCAGTGAATGTTGGCAATGTGATCTCTGGTTCTTCTGCCTTTTTAAACCCAGCTTGTACATCTGGAAGTTCTCAGTTCACATTCTGCCAAAGCCTAGCTTGAAGGATTTTGAACATAATCTTACTAGCATTTGAAATGAGCACAACTGTGCAGTAGTTTGTACATTCTTTGGTACCACCCTTCTTTTGAGATTGGAATGAAAACTGGCATTTTCCAGTCCTTTGGCCACTGCTGAGTTTTGCTGAGTTCCCAAATTTGCTGACGTATAGAGTGCAGCACTTTAACAGTATCATCTTTTATAATTTTAAATAACTCAACTGGAATTCCATCACCTCTACTAGCCTTGTTTGTAGTAATGCTTCCTAAGGCCCACTTGACTTTACACTCCAGGATGTCTGGCTCTAGGTGAGTGATCACACCATTGTGCTTACCTCAGTCATTAAGACCCTTTTTGTATAGTTCTTCTGTGTATTATCGCCACCTCTTTTTAATCGTGTCTGCTTCTGTTAGGTCCTTACCATTTCTGTTCTTTATTGTGCCCATCCTTGCATGAAATGTTCCCTTGATATCTCCAACTTTCTTGACAAAATCTCGTGTTTCTCATTCTACTCTTTTCCTCTACTTCTTTACACTGTTCATTTAAGGTGGTCTTCTCTCTCCTAGCTATTCTCTGGAGCTCTGTATTTAGTTGGGTTTATCTTTCCCTGTCTCCTTTGCCTTTGCAGGAGACCTGGGTTCGATCCCTGGATTGGAAAGATCCCCTGGAGAAGGGAAAGGCTACCCACTCCAGTGTTGTGACCTGGAGAATTCTATGGACTATACAGTCACAAAGTGACTTTCATTTCACTTCACTTCTTTTCTCAGCTTTGATGAACCTCTTCTAAATTTCTGAGAATGTGTATAAGCACTCGATTTCCTTTAAGCCAATTAAATACAGCTCATTTACAAGTTTGTTATTCAGTTGCTCAATTGTGTCCAGCTCTTTGCGACCCCATGGACTGCAGCACGCCAGGTTTCACCATCTCCCGGAGCTTGCTCAAACTCATGTCCATTGAGTCGGTGATGCCATCCAACCATCTCATCTACTGTCGTCCCCTTCTCCTCCTGCGTTCAATCTTTCTTAGCATCAGGGTCTCTTCTAATGAGTCAGCTCTTCGCATCAAGTGGCCAAAAGTATTAGAGCTTCAGCTTCAGGATCAGTCCTTCCAATGAATATTCAGGACTGATTTCCTTTAGGATTGACTTGTTTGATTTCTTTGCAGTCCAAGGGACTCTCAAGAATCTTCTCTAATACCACAGTTCAAAAGCATCAATTATTCAGTGCTCAACCTTTTTTATAGCTCAGCTCTCGCATCCATACCTGACTACTGAAAAAGTTAATTTTTACACAAAGGCAGAACCAGAAATTTTAGAAGTTAATTTTTACACAAAGATAGAACCAGAAATCTCGTATTTTTCCCACTTGTATTTAAAATGGCCCTCTTCCCCCTCAGTCTGGTAGACTACAGATGAATCAAGTAGTTCCTGAGAGCACTGCAGGCTAGTTACATTGCAAGAACAGAGGAGGAGAAAATGCAAGCTCTTGTTTTTCCTTTCTACTTTTAAAATCCCGCTTAGTAACCCAAAGCTGGAATCTCAGGCAATGGGGACTTGTTTGTTTTTCAAGGCTTCAGTGCTCCACTGTGTCCACAGTATCTGTAGAGACTTGCAGGAGTCTTACAGACAAACTACATCACATACAAAGATACCAATGACAAAACTTAAAGACATGAACAAGAGTTTTCAGAATAAAGAGGACAGGAGTATAGAGATGAGGACCAAGGGTGAGGTAAAAGAAGGAGGGACATAAAGGACTGAAAATGGGATGGAGACAGAGAGAGTGCCATTTCCACCCACCCACTGTGGGTGTCTATTCAGGTCCCAACCTGTACGCTTCCAGAAAGGGCCCGTGAAGGAGAGAGCACCCTGTCCACTGTCCACCAGGGGGATAAAGACTGGAAAACAGCCTGTTGTACATCATGTGTGGGACTGCAGCCCCCAAGTGGAACTCTCACCCACGTGTACACCAGTATTTAGAAATCTGTCACTTCAGCCCACCCCCTATGGGACTCCTCCTGGAGGCAAGAAAATAAAGGTGAGAATATCGGGATGATCAGACTTCTAGCCACTACATGATATGAGGTTTCACCTCAACCTGTCTCCTAAATCTCTGGTCAGTGGGGAGCCCACTGGATGAAGGTCTGCCGGGTATGAGGCGAGTCTCTCTGCCCTCTGCTCATCACCCATCAAAGAGATCCACTGTGACCAGAGGGAGCAGGTCTCACAAGCTGAGTGGAGTAATGCTGTAGCTGCCCGAAGTCCACACTCAGATGGAAAGAACAGAGAGAGAAGCAGATTTCAGGAGAGGGAAAGGGACAAAGGGAAAGTGATGAGTGAAGAGGGCCAAAGTTAAAACGTTAGTCGCTCAGTTGTATTTGACTCTTTGTGACCCCATGGACTGTAGCCCACTAGGCCCCTCTGTCCATGGCATTCTCCAGGCAAGAATAGTGCAGTGGCTTGCCATTTCCTTCTCCAGGGGATCTCCCCACCCAGGAATCAAACCCTGATTTGATTTCAGGGTGATTTGAGGCTTATTCTTTACCATCTGAGCCACCAGGGAAGCACCCCAAAAGGACAGAGGGAAAATGATGAAGGAAAAAGGACAAGGGGAGAGGGGGAAAGCATTGCCGTAGTGAGGGGACTGAAGATGTAGTGATGCTGAAGCAAGAGGTTGATGTGGACATTTGTCACCCACCGGGAAGGTGCGTATGGTGATCACGGAGGCACCCATATCCTCTCCCCAGACAGAGACAACTGCCCTGTGTTGGGCACCACAAAGTTTGTTACTGACCAGGGTTCTTGTCCTTTCCCAGTCGATAGAAATTAATCAGAGCCCAGAAAAGAAATCCAGACAAGGCTTTACTGGGGCCTCTGCTGTAGCATGGGAAAATGAGAACAATCAAATCTGAAAGCGAGGGGTTAAGCTTGTTCCTTAATGGGGTGAGGGCAGGGGTGTCTCCAGGGGGCATGCGCAGTACCCTGTTTTTGCTCTAGACTCATATAAAGTGGCAAGTGGGCTTTTGGTCTCTGTATTTTGGGGTCCAGAATTTGCCCCAATTGTGTGTGTATGCATGCAATTATTTTCTGTCCCATACAGTCTGTATTTTGTTGCTGGAGGAGAGGTGTATTCAGGTGCAAGCAGCTTAGCACTGCAGGAAAGGGTCCCAGGTCCCAGCCTGTCTCAGTTTTGGAAATGGTCTTTTTTTTTCTTACTTTCCTTTCTCAATTGTCAGTTATTATTGTATATAATTGAAACTATTTTTAAAAATTGATTTTATATTCTGCAACTTTTCTTATTCCATATTGGTTTTAGTGGGGATTTTGCCTGTAATTCTTAGGCTTTTCTACATGTAAAGTCATAGCATATGTGAATAGAGATAATTTAACTTCTCTTTCAATTTGGATGACTTTTTGCCTGTTCTTGCTCAGTTGCTCTGGCCAGGACTTCCAATACCATGGCAAATCGAAGTGGTAAAATCGTCTTGGCCTTTCACCTTTGAATATGTTAACAATGGGTTTTAAAAGTCATGTTGAGAAAAATCCCCTTTTATTCCTAGTTTGTTAAGAGTTTTTACCACTAAAGGGTGTTAAAATTTGTCAAACGAATTTTCTGTGGCAACTGAAATTATCACATTTTTCTTCCATTCTATTATTAATGTGGTATATTATATTTCATACATTGTACCATCCTTGCATTTCAAGAACAAACCCCACTTGAAAAGAACAACAAAACTGATAAATCTTTCGCTAGTGATTAAGAAAAAAGACAGGATTCAACTTCTGAATCAGAAATGAAAGTGGGGACACTACTACCAATTTTATAGAAATGAAAAGTGTTGTACGAGTACTAGGAACAATTGTACACCAATAATTGGATGACCTAGATGAAATGGACAAATTCCTAAAAGAAGACTGGATAATCAAGAATGGAAAAATCTGAATTAACCTACGACTAGTGTGGGATTGAATCTATAATCAAAGACCCCTCAACCAAGGAGAGCCCTGGACCAGGTGCTTCCCTGTTGGTTCTATAAATCATGTACAAAGAGCTAGCACCAGTGCTGCTCAGATTCTTCCCAAAAAACTGTAGAGGAATGGACATTTTTAACTCATTTCATAAGTCCAGTATACCAACGCGATGGTATCCACACTGATACCAATGCAAGACAATGGGACTACCAGAACAGAAAACTACAGGCAAATATCCCTTATAAATATTGATGCAAATGTCTCCATCATAATACTAGCCAACTGAATTGATCATCATTTTAAGAAATTATACACCATAACCTTGTGCATGCCTCCGCTTAGCTCATTCCACCACCACTGGGCTCTCAAAGCTAGAAATTCAATTTCCCTTTGAACCTAAGTAGCACTTTATCTCTACTTGCATAATATCATTTTAGCCTGGTATTACAGTTATTTGTATATAGCATGTTTCTCAGATTTTCCTCTGTATTTCATCATATAACTTGTAAATAACAAGAAATTTTCCCCTTTTTAATCATAATTTCTTTCCTTGACCAAGACTTGTAGCTGCTTATAACATAGCAATGTGTCTAATTTAAGCAAAAAGTAGATTGTTTCAAATTATGTGAGTTAGATTACTGAAACTACAGGGGTAGGAGATGCTGAGCTTGGATGTAACACAGCAAGGAAAAATGCTGCCACTCAATATTTGTGAATAGACGCCAGAAACTCTGCCATAGAGGCCCAGAAAAGCTAGTTGCCACCATCATGAGACTTGCAGAAAGATCCAGTCTTCAAACGTACAAATGATGCCACACATTGCTCTCAAGTGTGTTTGTGTGGTAAAACCTAAGTGGATTCCTACAGACAGGAAGTCTTAAAATTGTTGTCGCTTTCAGTCTATTTAGTGTGGCAAAATAAGAATTGGGATGGGTAGAGTGAGTCTGTCTAAACTGTCTGCCATGCACCTCTTATTTTTTTACAAAGACCTTGACACCCTTTTCTTAATTGTAGTGTAGCTGCTTTACCATGTTGTGTTAGTTTGTGTTGTATAGCGAAGTGGATCAGCCACATGTATACACGTATCTCCTCTTCCTTGGAGTTCCTTCCCATTTAGGTAACCACAGAGCACTGACTAGAGTCCCCTGTGCTATACAGTCAGTTCTCATTAGTTATGTATTTTATACGGAACAGTGTATATATGCCAATCCCAATCTTCCAATCTGTTCCGCGCTCTCCCCCACTTGGTATCCATACATTTATTCTCTATGTCTGTGTCTATTTCTGCCTTGCAGATAAGTTCATCTATACCATTTTCTTAGATTCCATGTATATACATTAATATATGGTATTTGTCTCTTTCTGACTTATTCACTCTGTATGACAGTTCATCCATGTCTTTACAAATGGCACAATTTTGTTCCTTTTATGGTTGAGTAATATTCTGTTGTATATTTATACATCTTCTTTATCCATGCCTCTGATGATTGACATTTAGGTTGTTTCCATGTCTTGACTACTGTAAATAGCGCTGCAATGAACATTTGAGGTGCATATATCTTTTTGAATTATGGTTTTCTCCAGGTATGCCCAGGAGTGGGATTTCTGGGTCAGACAGTAGTTCTGTTTTTAGTTTTTTAAGAAATCTCCATAGTGGCTGTACCAATTTACATTCCCATCAACAGTGTAGGAGGGGTCCCTTTTCTCCATGCCCTCCCTAGCATTTATTGTTAGTAGAGTTTGAAACATTATTTCTTTATTTTTGGCTGTGCTGAATCTTCATTTCTGGGTGGACTTGTCTCTAGTTGTGGCAAGCAGGGGACCCTCTCTAGTTATGGTGTGCAGGCTTCTCATTGTTGTGGCTTCTCTTGTTGCTAAGCACAGGCTCTAGGGCGCGTGGGCTTCAGTAGCTGCAACACGAGGGCTCAGTGGCTGTGGTTCCTGGGCTCAGGCTCCGTAGTTGTGGCACACAGGCTGTTTGTAGACTTCTTGATGGTCATTCATCCTGACTGATGTGAGGTAACACTTCATTGTAGTTTTGATTGGCATTTCTCTGATAATTAAGATGCTGAGCGTCTTTTCATTGCTTGTTGCCCATCTGCATGTCATCTTTGGAGAAATTTCTGTTTGGGAATTCTGTCCATCATTTGATTGAAATTATTTGTTTGATGTTGAGCTGCATTAGCTGCTTATAGAGTTTTGAGATGAATCCTTTGTCAGTTACTTTGCTTGCAAATATTTTCTTCCCATTCTGAGTGTTGCCTTTTCATTATTTGTAGTTTCCTTTGTTGTGTAAATGTTTTTAAGTTTCATTAGGTCCCATTTGTTTTTATTTTCATTACTGAAGGAGGTAGATTAAAAAAAAAGATCTTGCTGTGATTTATGCTTGACACTATTTTGAATGGAAGTACTAGCAAGCATTTGACCTTTCTTCTGGTGTTAACTGAAATCCTTAAAAACAAACTTCACAATCAAGTGTGATATTCACTAGAAGTTTATAGTAGCTACCTGTTACAGAATAAGGAGGTTCCCTACTACTTTGAGTTTCCAGTTTGTTTTGTTTTCTAATCATGTGGATGTCAAACACCTTCTCAAGCAATTAATGTTTATTAAAGCTGTAGATTTAGTTGATTTTATTTTATATTTTTAATTGCACTAGAGTATAGTTGATTTACAATGTGTTAGTTTAAGGTATACAGCAAAGTGACTGAGTTACGCATAGACATATATTCATACTTTTTTAGATTCTTTTTCCATATAGGGAAAGGAATATTCAGTAGAGTTCCCTGTGCTGTATAAGCAAGTCCTGGTAGGTTACCTGTATGATGTATAGTAGTGTGTGTATATCCCAAGCTGCTAATTTATCCTCCCCTGTCACATTTCCCCTTTGTTAACCATTTTCGTTGTTGTTGTTCAGTCACTAAGTTGTATCTGACTCTTTGTGACCCCTTGGACTGCAGCATGCCAAGCTTCCCTGTCCCTTCACTATCTCCCTGAGTTTGCTCAAACTCATGTCCATCAAGTTGGTAATGCCATCCAGCCATCTCATCCTCTGTCATCCCCTTCTCCTCCTGCCCTCAACCTTCTCCAGCATCATGGTCTTTTCCAATGAGTTGGCTCTTCGCACCAGGTGGTGGCAAGTATTGGAGCTTCAGTATCAGTCCTTCCAGATTGATTTCTTTTAGGATTGACTGGCTTGATCTCCTTGCTGTCCAAGGGACTCACAAGAGTTCTTCTCCAGTACTACCACTGGAAGGCATCACTTCTTTGGCACTCAGCCTTCTTTGTGGTCCAACTCTCACATCATTCATGACTACTGTAAAAACCATAGCTTTGACTATATGGACCTTTGTCGGGAAAGTGATGTTTCTGCTTTTTGATACACTGTCTAGGTTTATCACAGACGCTTACTCCTTGGAAGGAAAGTTTTTAATTTCATGGTTGCAGTCACTGTCTGCAGTGACTTTGGAGCCCAAGAAAATAAAAGTCTGTCACTGTTTCCATTTTTCCCCCACCTATTTGCCATGAAGTGATGGGACTGGATGCCATGATCTTAGTTTTCTGAATGTTGAGTTTTGAGCCAACTTTTTCACTCTCCTCTTTTTCACCTTCATCAAGACATTCTTTAGTTCCTCTTCGCTTTCTGCCATTAAAGTGGTATCATCTGCATATCTGAAGTGGTTGATATTTCTCCCTGGCAATCTTAATTCCAAGTTGGGATTCATCAAGCCCAGCATTTGGTATGATGTACTCTGCATGTAAGTTAAATAAGCAGGGTGACAATATACAGCCTTGAGGTACTCCTGTTCCAATTATGTTGTTCTATGTTCAGTTCTAACTGTTGCTTCTTGACCTGCATACAGGTTTCTTAGAAGGCAGGTAAGGTGGTCTGGTATTCCTATCTCTTGAAATAGTTCCCACAGTTGTTGTGATCCACCCAGTCAAAGACTTTAACACAGTCAATGAAGCAGAAGTAGATGTTTTTCTGGAACTCTCTTGCTTTTTCTATGATTCAGTGGATGTTGGCAATTTGATCTCTGGTGCCTCTGCCTTTTCTAAATCCAGCTTGTACATCTGGAGGTTCTTCGTTCATGTACTGCTGAGGCCTAGCTTGAAGGATTTTGAGTATTACCTTGCTAGCATGTGAAATGAGTGCAATTATGCTCTAGTTTGAACATTCTTTGGGATTGGAATGAAAACTGACCTTTTCTAGTTGTGTGGCCACTGCTGAGTTTTCCAAATTTGCTGGCATATTGAGAGCAGCACTGTCACAGCAGCATCTTTTAGGAACTGAAATAGCTCAGCTGGAATTCCATCACCTCCACTAGCTTTGTTCATGGTGATGCTTCCTCAGGCCCACTTGACTTTGCACACCAGGGTATATAGAGTGACCACACTGTCATGGTTATTTGGGTTATTAAGACCTTTTTTGTACTGTTCTGTGTATTCTTGCCACCTCTTCTTAATCTCTTATGCTTCTGTAAGGTCCTCCTTTTTGGAAGGAAAGTTATGACCAACCTAGACAGCATATTAAAAAGCAGAGACATTATTTTGCCAACAAAGGTTCATCATCATATTTTTATATGTGTGTTTGTTTACTGCTTACAACTGAACCCTTTTTATACTGTAGTGACCATTTTATTATAAATTCACCAAAATACATGGTTGGGTGCTTCTTTCACCACTGCATTTACCATCTAGCTTTCTGAAGAATCCTAAAGTCACTTCATTGTCTTTTAAAACAATCCTACTAGTTATGACATTTACTTACCCTGACTGAGTTTCTGGTCAACACTCCAGTTCATTCCTGTTAACTTGATGATGCTGGTGTTATTTCTATGGTTAAAGTTAATGAACAATGAAACTTCCAATCTTAAAGGATGGACATTTAGGGTTGGTGAGGAAACCACATTTTCCATGATAGCTCTAGCTCTCATTTATTTTAAAGTTCACCATAAAAAAAAACTGCAAAGTTTTATACTGGCTTTTTTTTTGCACTTATAAAGAAAAATAGTTGGTAATTGTAAAACTTGGGAGGTTTCTGTAAGACCAAACTAACACTGAAAAGAGTTTACCAATACCTGTGTGGGATTCTGGGGTTAAATATAATGAAATTGTTAAGATTCTGGAATATGTCACTTCCTTCCAAAATAGGTATTTTTTATTCTACTAGCTAAAACACATGTGGCAATAATGGTTATACCCATTCTCTGAACCTCCATTTTATTTCTACAATTCTAAAATCTAAAAAAGATTTTTTAAAAAGCATCTGTGGTCAGAAAATGAGTCGATTAATGAACTTAATTCTCAACTTCTTACTAAAACACTTGCAGTGGAACAAAGGGTAGGTCGAAGAAATGAACTTCAGTTAACTTTTTACCAGTTTTTTTTGAATACCAACTTTCCCAGAGAGTTAACCAAATTTCTATTTAAATACTGTGTGAAGGATAAAGAGCCATTTTATGAATAGGATTCACCATAAGAAATGTAAAGGTTAGCTTAAAGGGTCAATTAACATACTTCCTTAGGTTCAGAGCTTTCTACTACCACACCATATATCAGAACAAAATAAAGTCTTACATAACATTACTGTAAAAATTCCATAACCATAGTAATAAAGATTAGAGCTCCCTTTGAAGGTAACGTATTTTGATTAAATTTCTGAAAGTTTAGAGAGCCTACATTTTCTACCATAACAATGAGCCTTTAGAATGAATGAACATCAAGAGTAAATCTAGGTTCTAAATATAAAGAAATAACCTGTTATTGCAATAGCATACATTAACATTCAAATATGAAAAATACCACACGGAAAACAGAAACATTTTTAAAAAAAGGTTTAAGATCATAAATAGGTTATTGTCACAACACATTTCAGAATTGAAGAAACAAACATTTTGACTGTTTAGGAAAAAAATTTTTTTATCAATTCCCTCATCATTGAAAGAACTTGTACTTTTTAAAACTTCCAGTCTCCTAAGGCACAATATTTATTTAATCTGATTGCCAATATCATCATCCTCCGCTGTCTGTAGCTGGAATAAGAGGCAAGGAATTAGCACTAAGGAAAACAATAAAAATTTTTGGACAAAATCATGAGTCATTTAAGAAAAAAAAGAAACAGACTAAGTCATGATCATTTCTGTTAAGAAGGCCAAAACTTTTTAATGTAGGACCTTCTGCTAAATTTTTTTTAAATCAAAGTATTTTAACTCAAATTTAATTCACCACAGAGGAGCTATGAAATGAGCAGATTCGTAAAAATAAAGAATACTTGAAAAAGGACTTGGGAGAAAGTCCTTTTAGAAAACATAGGGCAAACATTAAACTGAATCAAATTTAGAGGGCTAATTTACTCCTAGTCGTCAGGCAGATGCAGAAGAAAGTTAAGACTAGGTAAACATAGTACCTAGGTATACACTGTAAGGTCCTTAATCAGATGGACCATTTTAGTCCACCACTCACCAACAGAGATATACTGAAATATTATAATCAGATGCTTAACTTGTATTTTTTTTTCCAACCAAAAAAGTTTTTAAAATATAAAGGTAAAAGTTCCTCATTTTTAACCTTGCCTTTTTGTCCTCTGTGATACTAACTGAACTTTAAGGATTTTTATATGTACAATGTGGTAATTTAGTGTTACTTTTAAAAGAAAAAAAAAAAAACCCCACAAAGTTAGTAATTGTCCACAGATGAAACATGGGATGAGGTTCATGACTGAATCAATCACGGAGTGTTAGTCAATTGTAAACTCTTGAAAGTTAAGACTGGGAATTGTGTGTATCAGACACATTAGAGTACAAGAAGAGAGAAAGAAAGTTCATTTGTCATTCCAATTCTGACAAGGTGCATGGTCTTCGAAATTCCTGTCCACGTTCATGGAGCCATTTATTGGATACTGTGAAAGAACAAAATATATTAATGTATCCTGCTATCTAACTAGTATTGAATTAACTTCTAAGAGATACAGCTCTATAATGAAGTTTCAACATGGGTTAAAAAATTCAAGACCAAAACCAGACAAAGACATGCTACTGAGGCTGTCTTTCAAGAACGTCACTAAATGATGGAGACACAGATTTTATATGTATGTACATCTGAGAATCTGTAAATGTACATTTCCTAAAGTTTCTAATGTTAAACGTAAGGCTTGTTATGTAGGTATGTGTTAATTGCCCAGTCACATCTCTTTGCAAAACCATAAACTGTAGCCCACCAGGCTCCTCTGTCCGTGGAAACGTCCAGGCAAGAATACTAGAGTGGAATGCCATTTCCTCCTCCAGGGAATCTTCCTGACCCAGGGATCAAACCCTGGGTCTCCTGCACTGCAGGCAGATTCTTTACTATTTGTGCTACTAGGGAAGCGATGTAGGTATAGACAGAACAAAACACTATTTTACCTGCTAGCAAAATACAACTTCTAATACAAAGACATTTAAAAGATGAACATAAAGTCTCCACGCTAAAGGAGTGACTCTATGATTAATCTCTCCTATTATGTGCTCATTAAGTTTCCCGTGTTCCAAGATACTGCTTTTTTAATACACCCCAAAAGGAATTAATTTCCTTCTTCTCCTATATTATAGAACATGCCATCAACATGTATAAAATACCTAAAACTAACTCTTACTAATTCCTTACTAATTCTTTTTTTTTTTTTTTATTGTTTTTGCCATACATTGTCATGATATCACCATGGGTTTACATATGCTTCCCCTCCGGAGCCTCCCTCCCTCCTCCCTCAAATTCCTTACTAATTCTTAACTAGTCTGTTACCTTTCTTAACCTGTGTATCCAATCTTTCATTCATTAAACCCTGTCATTTTTCCTTCTTTGATCTCTTCAATCTGTTCACTGCTCTCCAAATCTTCTGCAGCTGCCTTAGTCCAGCCTTTTTATCATCACCCACTTAGACAACAGCAAACAGCCTTCTAAACTCATCTCTCCTGTGTTAGCCTCTCTTTATTCTAGTCCAGTGGTTCACAAATATAAATGTCACTTCTTTTAAATCTTTGAAATGTGGCCAAGTGACACATATTAAAAGAGTTATGGGGTTAAATGAATCTTTATTAAAATAATCTATTCCCTTTTTTAAACTTGGCCAGTACTATACTTGCATGACCCTTGAGAGTACTTCTCCAGCCTCATACAAATCCTGGCCCTGGTCCCTAACATGCTTGGAAAACAACTGCTTATCTTCAAGACCAAACAGAAAAATTACAACTTCAAAGAAGCCTCCCTAAATGTAAGTAGTTAACTGTCTTCTGTTTACATCTTTGTATTATTATATACTACATTATACTCTATCCACTAATGTGTCTGAGACAACTGTGAATCCCATGAGAGGATGATACTGCCTAACTCAACTTTGAGTCAATGAGTGTTTCTCAGAGTAACAAGTGGAAATAGTGTTTAAAATGTCATAAAGAATAATTCCAAAATAAAGAGACCAAAATCATAAATTCTATTCAGAGAGTACAGGAAATATTTACCCCATTTGTTTCCAACCAGCACTGGACAGGCTGCATGCCGTGTACTGTAATCTCCTTCTCCACTGGCAAACAGATTATACCAGAAAACAGCAGTTCCCTGAGGAAAACAATACAAAATTATCCCCAAATAAAGTATCAGGTTATCACTTTCATAGTAATTAAATTTTCCTCTGTTTTATGGAAATAATTCCCCATGGCAGCACTATATCTTCCTCTAATAGAATTCTGAACATATGACATAACTTACAAAATTTTGGCAATGACATAAAAACATTAACATCAGAGCTGCTTAACAAAGAAGTGTATTTGCCAAAGCTAACACATCTTATAAATAGCAAGCATCATATGGAACCCATTTTAGAAATGAAAACTTCTAAATACTAATCCCTGGTTGTTCATACCTCTGGGTACCCATGGTACATTGTACCAAAAAAAAAAAAAAAAAAGTAAAGATTTTCCTATAGATAATGAATTCCTTAAGTATACTACCTTTTAAAATGTTATTTATTTTTATAGATAAATAACTATAGGTGTCTCTCTGCCTGAGGGGAGAAAAATAGAGAGAACCACCCCCAGGTAAAATGACAAACCAAGCTTACCTTTTTGGGCCAAACACTAGCTCCTACTTCAGGAAAAACAGTGGCTCCTCCTGCTAACACATCACTCATCTAATAAGAGATGACAGAGTATTATCAAAAGTGCTGGTGGAATAAAATTAAACATGCCCCTTCCGGCCGGAACCTCCCATCTTCCAGCTCCCGCTGCTTCCCATCTCTCCCCGGCCCCTCAGGCTAATTCACCAAAATGACCAACACAAAGGGCAAGAGGAGGAGCACCCACTACATGTTCTCTAGGCCTTTTAGAAAACATGGAGTTGTTCCTCTGGCCCCATATATGTGAATCTACAAGAAGGGTGGTATTATAGATATCAAGGGAATGGGTACTGCTCAAAAGTTACCCAGCATGCTGTTGGCATCACTATAAACAAACAAGGGCAAGATTCTTGCCAAAAGAATTCATGTGCTGAGATAGCTTCCTGAAACGTGTGGAGGAAAACGATCAGAAAAAGAGGGAAACCAAAGAGAAAGGGACTTGAGTTCAGCTGAAGTGCCAGCCTGCTCCACCCAGAGAAGCACACTTCAGGAGTACCAGTGGAAAGGAACCCGAACTGTTGGGAGTGAAAATAAAGACCTAGACTGTACAAATGTTTCTCTTAATTGAGTAGAGGTGCTGTGTCCAAATTCAGTGGGTGACGTGTTTTCAAATTTAGTGTGTTTTCTTCCTGAAAGATGTAAGACTTTGTTGTTTAGTATGCTCCACTGGTTAATAAACTGCCAGATGTTAAAAAAAAAAAAAATTGAACATGCTACTGTGAAATAGATATGATACTGAATACTAGAATGAGAATACCTGCACTTCTACTCACATAGATGGGTTGGTGCATGCAGGCTAGTTTTTAAGAAACAAGATGCCATTTGGGTTTACACACATATATAAAAGCAAAGGAAAGATGAAGTCAGCAAGGAAGACTGGAAAAGGATCTGGGAGATAGCTATTTCTTTTATAGCCAGAAGTAAAAAGAGAGGATTTAAAACTGACAAATCGAGTAACATAAGGGTATAAATATGTATTATACAGCACTAGAATATCACCTCCATGGGGGTACGAATTTTCACCTGTTTTATTGCTGAGCTTCAGTGTCTAAAATGGTACCTCAAAATAGTAGGTATTCAATAAATATGTAAATAAGTGAATTCAAACAAAATAGTAATAAACCCTAAGAGAAAAGTAACAAACTACAACCAGTTCTGTCATTTCTCATGTAGGGTATCAACATATAGTAACTAAAAATGAGAAAATTAAGAGATTTGAAAAGTTATAATCTTAAAGGTGAGCCAGGATAAAAACACAAGTCTTCCAAACAAATTGAAGCAGCACATGCACAAAATGAGATAAAGGAAACATATCATACAGTGAAGACTGTTTCAAAAAAATAAGAAAGTATAATGTAGTATATCATCAAGCAAAATCCATCTATATGCTACAGTCAAATGCTGTACCAAGCCACCAGAGAAGCTGTACCAAAGAAAGCAGAGTCTGACCTTAATATCAAACAGTTTAAAGTTAAAGGCACTGAGTGATACAAACAAGTGTATTTACTGTGATACATGTATAATCAATATCAAAGACCTGATTGCTCTTAAGCAATGAAAAATTAACTTTGGAGAAATTTAAACTTTGTGCTATGGGCCCATCTGGGAAGAGCATTCAAATAGTGGGAAAAAATGAATACTAATTAATAAAAATGCTATATATAACTAAAGGGGGACATAATTAATATATAGTCTAATAGTTATAAATAATCTAACATTTATGAATACAGGACCAAATAATACAGCATCATGTATGTCTGCTTTTATGAAACAAATACAGCCAAAAGCAAATGCTTAGTGGCTCTTAAATATCTGAAAAGATGCTCAACCTCTCTAATAAGAGAAATGCAAATTAAAACCAAAATAACTGCTAATCTGATAAAGTAAAAGATGTACAGATCAAACGTTTGACAAGCATCACACTTGAAGATGGTATATAAATTAGTACAAGTCTACAGATCTCACCTCTAGAAAATATACAGACTTCACAACATGAATTTTTGCATAATGTTATCAACTTCTCCCCTGGTTTTCCCTTGGTGATAATTCTCGTTTTTAATTTATCTTATACATCTTAAATTTTATAGTGTCTTAGATCTGTCTGCAAACCAGATGGAGTTGTGAGAGGGAAAGAGAGAAGGATGAGGAGAGAAATCAGGAGAGTGACAAGGTAGGTTGGCTACAGGGAGAGAGGTCTGTTTAAAAAAAAAAGAGGGAAAGAAGAATGGAAAAAAACTGGGTGAAAGGCAAACAGAAGGTAGCAGGGAGCCAAGGAATAAAGAAACCAGATGGAGTAGGGAGATACAGATCTGGTAGGGAATGAAGTAAAACAGGTAACAAAAAGATTCAATTTCATATAAATCAAAGGAGGATAGGGGATGGACATAACAATGAAATAAGCAAAACTAAGTCAATATAAAATACATCTTTTAAAGTTAACAAAGGCTGGGACATGCTTCTTGAGTGGTAGAATCTATGTTCCTTCCCTCTTGAAGCATGGCAGACATCTGTAATGGCCTCAATTAATAAAATACAGCAGAAGTGACACTATTGGACTTCGGAGCATGGCCAACAAAAACGTCATGTACTGCCTTTTGTGGGAGGATACTTGCTCTTAGAATCCAGTCACCATGCTGTGAGGAAGCCCAGGCCACAAGTCAGTATTTTGGTCAGCTTCAACCTCAGCCTTCAAGGTGACCCCAAGTGCCAGCCATCACGAGATTCAGAGCAAGAACCATGAATAAAGCCCAATCTCACCACCAGAAAAGGTAAAAATTAATTATTTTTAAACCATTCAGTTTTGGCATGATTTGTTATGCAGCAATAGATAACTGGGGCAAATATATGACCAAAGCTTGGTTTTTTCTATATATACATCAATAGATAAACAATCTTTAAAAAGATCATACTGTTTTGAAACTAATGAACAACGTGATAATGGTTGCCCTTGAGGAAAGGGTTTCTAGGGTGCTGTAATGTACTATTTCTTGGTCTGAGTGCCAAATACACTAGATATGCTCACTTTGTGAAAATTTATCAAGTTAATACTTATGATTTGTACACTTTTATGATATCATTTTAACTTTCTTCCTCAGGCTGTAGTAAGTACAATCTGAAAAAGTGATAAATGAAATAGAAATCTTACCTCTCTTTACTCAGTTGTAAGAAACATTCAACTAAGATGTTAAGAGCTAACCAGAGCAAATATCTACACACATTAAGTCATGTGATCAAATCCCAACTTAAAATGAAAATTTTAGCTATAACTTACATAAAATAGCCATGTAGCAATTCTATTTCCTGTCCCCAGCTCTTTGAAAGCATCTGGCTCATCTTTCTGTAAATAAAATACAATTCAGTGATTGTAAAATTCAGCAATGCAAGTTCTCCACAGGCAACTAAACATCAGTAACATGCTGAACAGTATGCTAAAAAGAGCCTCTAAAGGTTTCTTTGTAATATCCAGTGCACTATATACAAAAGGCTCTCAAATATTTGTTGACTGTTGATTCAACTAGTACTCTGAATACTTTTGATAAGACCATTTGGGGGGAAAAACAGATGTGTTAGTCTATACAATGAAAACCGATATCTACTATCCACAGATTGTTTTAAAAATTAACACCTATAGTGTTAGCTTCCAAACAAACAAGACATGAAAGACTTTCAGCCACATTCATTAAGTCAATTCTTTGTGGGTCAAAAAAATAACTTTGAGATTTACTTTGAACTCCTGATCCATTCAAATGTTCACACTGCTACTATTCCTGTCTTTTGGACTATCAGCACTTTAATCTGGCTAGAGAATTTACATTTGGCTATTTAAAGCTAACTAAAATACAGAATAGTCTCTCGGCATTTTCTCAAAATAAAAAAAAGTATGTTATTTTTTCATACAGAAATGTATACACATTCCTTTGTCATATCCTCAATATGTCCCTTAATATCCTTCAAAGGATGAATCACTAAACAAACTGTGGTATTTCCATACCACGAGAGACAACTCAGCAATAAAAAGAAACACCTTATCAATATGTTCTGCAAAAACATGGATGAATCTCAAGGGAATTATGCGGAGTGAAAAAAAACATCTTAAAAGGATGCATGCTATATATAACATTTATGAAATAACAATTATTGTAAAGAACAGATTAATGATTACCAGCAGTTAGGGATAGCAGAAGGGTATGTGAAGCTACAGAGTAGTATACAAGGGAGTCTTACAGTGATGGCGCAGTTATGTATCCTGACCTGTGCTGGTAGTTACACAAAGCTACACGTGTAATGAAACTATACACACATACACACGACAGTCAGTATAACTGGTGAAACATGAATAAGCTCTGTTGCTTTTGCCAATGCCAATTTTCTGGTTTTAATAACGTACTATAGTTAGTTATGCAAGATGTTAACACTGAAGAAGGCTGAGTGAAGGGTGCATGGGATCTTCCTGTACATTTTTGGGGGGAACTTCCTAGGAGTCTCTAATTATTTCAAAATACAAATCTAAGAAAAAAAAATTTAATGTCAGAACTTAAACTGTAGTCTTTCAGGTCATTCAAGATCCTAAGACATTTTTCAGTAATTGAAAATAGAAGGAAAACAGACTAAAAATATATTCTTTGCTAGCCTATACACAAAAAGTATCTAGGATTTTAGGATTAAGTCAGTCAAGGAATATAACACAATATAGTAACAGATTGTGTTTTCTTTCCAAAGAATATACTCTTATTTTAAAATGGTAATAGATTAAGAAGTTTATTAGAATATTTGGCACATTTCTTAGAATTCATGTAATTATTAGTTCAGTTCAGTCACTCAGTCGGGTCCGACTCTTTGCGACCCCATGAATCACAGCATGCCAGGCCTCCCTGTCTACCACCAACTCCCGGAGTCTACCCAAACTCATATCCATCGAGTCAGTGATGCCATCCAGCCATCTCATTCTCCGTCATCCCCTGATCTTCCTGCCCCCAATCCTTCCCAGCATCAGGGTCTTTTCCAATGAGTCAACTCTTCGCATCAGGTGGCCGAAGTATTGGAGTTTCAGCTTCAACATCAGTCCTTCCAATGAACACCCAGGACTGATCTCCTTTAGGATGGACTGGTTGGATCTCCTTGCAGTCCAGGGGACTCTCAAGAGTCTTCTCCAATACCACAGTTCAAAAGCATCAATTCTTCGGCACTCAAACTTCTTTACAGTCCAACTCTCACATCCATACATGACTACTGGAAAACCCACAGCCTTGACTAGATGGACCTTTGACAAAGTAATGTCTCTGCTTTTCAATATGCTGTCTGGGTTGGTCATAACTTTTCTTCCAAGGAGTGAGTGTCTTTTAATTTCATAGCTGCAATCACCATCTGCAGTGATTTTGGAGCCCCCAAAAATAAAGTCTGACACTGTTTCCCCATCGATTTCCCATGAAGTGATGGGACCAGATGCCATGATCTTAGTTTTCTGAATGTTGAGCCTTAAGCCAACTTTTCCACTTTCCTCTTTTATTTTCATCAAGAGGCTCTTTAGTTCCTCTTCACTTTTTGCCATAAGTGTGGTGTTGTCTGCATATCTGAGGTTATTGACATTCTTCCCAGCAATCTTGATTCCAGCTTGCGCTTCTTCCAGCCCAGCCTTTCTCATGAGGTACTCTGCATATAAGTTAAATAAGCAGGGTGACAATATCCAGCCTTGACGTACTCCTTTTCCTATTTGGAACCAGTCTGTTGTTCCATGTCCAGTTCTAACTGTTGCTTCCTGACCTGCAAACAGGTTTCTCAAGAGACAGGTCAGATGGTCTGATACTCTCATCTCTTTCAGATTTCCACAGTTTACTGTGATCCACACAGTCAAAAGCTTTGGTATAGTCAATAAAGCAGAAATAGATGTTTTTCTGGAACTCTGTTGCTTCAAAGCTTAAATTAAGATTTGGTAATGACATAATTCATAGCTCAATATGTTAAAATTACTTTTATTTAAAAGGTTAAATACTTAAGCCAGAGTACTTGGGCAAGGATGGCTTTTTAACAAACTGCTTTAATATTATTTTTCCTCCGGTCTCTGCATCTATTTTATATTTTTTTGTCTTTCTTTCAAAATGTATTCCTGTAATTCCTGCAGATTTACTGGCCAATTCACTAATTCACTCAGCTGTCTCTAATCTGCTCAACTTTATCCACTAAATTTAATATTTCAAAAAAATTTTCAACCTGAAGATTGTTTATTTCAGTTAAATCAATTTGAGAATTTATTCATTTTTGTCTTTTAAAGTATTGTATAGTTATTTTATATTTTGTATCTGATCACTGAGGTATCAATACCCTGGGGGCATCTATAGCTATTAGCAGGCCTATGCTTTCAAACTGCCCAAAGAAGATCCCCTTAATACATCATACCCAAGCCAGAATGCAAAAGGAAACTCCTGAAGTGTCCTGACTCAAAGCAGATGATTTTCTAGGCCATCCTTTCTCTGCAGGTGTAAGCCTTTGGAGATTTAGGTTTTATTCAGGGATCTTGGGTCAGTAGCCTACATTTACGCAGGTCCTCTCACAGAGCTGTTAACCTCCAAAGCTCTACATTCCTGGAGGTATATGCCTTCAGCCTCAGCCTTTTTGCTTCCTTTTAACACTCTAATTTTAGTCTCCAGATTTTCTTTGTTCAGTTTGCCTTTGAGAACTTCCTTTACTTTCCTCAAAGCTCAGCAATGCATTTAAAAGTATCCTAAATTCTTTTACCATGTCTCTGGTTGTTTCTTACTGCTAAAATGTATAGAATATCTATCTCACCATGCTTCCACAAATGAGCTACAAATCTATTCCAAAATGAGCTATGAATTTATAATACTAAAAGAACAGAATTAACATGTCACGCCTAAGCTTCAATGGAACTCCTACATTCTCCATTTTTTTTTTTTACTTACCCGTGCAAAATCAAAATGGGGTTCATACTGTCCTCCAACTCCATAATTTGCTACCTGCATGAGAAACAAGGCATGAATGAAAGATCTAGATTACTATTCAAAAAAATCTGAGTCCCATTTTGATCTCTTATTTATCACAGGCAGGTACTTCTAAATAAATGAGAAGCAAAGC
>ML662446.1:2063442-2163607 GCA_007570785.1 Antilocapra americana
CCCATGAAGTGATGGAACCAGATGCCATGATCTTAGTTTTCTGAATGCTGAGCTTTAAGCCAACTTTTCCACTTTCCTCTTTCATTTTCATCAAGAGGCTTTTTAGTTCCTCTTTACTTTCTTCCATAAGGGTGGTGTTGTCTGCATATCTGAGATTATTGATATTTCTCCCAGCAATCTTGATTCCAGCTTGTGCTTCTTCCAGCCCAACGTTTCTCAATATGTACTCTGAATATAAGTTAAATAAATGGGGTGACAATATACAGCCTTGCTGTACTCCTTTTCCTATTTGGAACCAGTCCGTTGTTCCATGTCCAGTTCTAACTGTTGCTTCCTGACCTGCATACAGGTTTCTTAAGAGACAGGTCAGATGGTCTGGTATTCCCATCTCTTTAAGAATTTTCCACAGTTTATTGTGATCCACACAGTCAAAGGCTTTGTTATAGTCAATAAAGCACAAGTAGATGGTTTTTTGAAACTCTATTGCTTTTTCGATAATCCAGTAGATGTTGGCAATTTGATCTCTGGTTCCTCTGCTTTTCTAAAACCTGCTTGAATACCTGGAAGTTCATGGTTCACATATTGCTGAAGCCTGGAGCTTACTCCAAGGAGTAAGCATATATTTTTTTAAAATTTTCTTTACTTTATTGTGTTGGTTTTGCCATACATTGACATGAAACCACCATGGGTATACATATGCTCCCCCTCCAGAACCCCCCTCTCTCCTCCCTCCCGATTCCCTCCCCCTGGGACATCTCAGTGCACCAGCCCCGAGCATCAACCCTGGGCTGGCGATTGATTTCACATATGATAATTAACATGTTTCGATACCATTCTCCCATATCATCCCACTCTTGCCCTCTTCCACAGAGTCCACGAGTCTGTTCTATACATCTGCGTTCCTTTTGCTGTCTCGCATGCAGGGTTCTCGTTACTATCTTTCTAAATTGCATATATATGCATTAGTAAGTAAGCGCATTTTAATTTCATAGCTGCAATCACCATCTGCAGTGATTTTGGAGCCCCCAAAAATTAAGTCAACCACTGTTTTCCCATCTATTTGCCATGAAGTGATGGGACCAGATGCCATGATCTTCGTTTTGTGAATGCTGAGCTTTAAGCCAATTTTTTCACATTCCTATTTCACTTTCAGCAAGAGGCTCTTTAGTTCTTCTTCACTTTCTGCCATAAGAGTGGTGTCATCTGCATATCTGAAGTTATTGATATTTCTCCCAGCAATCTTGATTCCAGCTTGGCTTCTTCCAGCCCAGCATTTCTCATGTACTCTGCATATAAGTTAAATAAGCAAGGTGACAATATACAGCCTTGATGCACTCCTTTTCCTATTTGAACCAGTCTGTTGTTCCATGTCCAGTTCTAACTTTTGCTTCCTGACCTGCATACAGGTTTCTCAAGAGGCAGGTCAAGTGGTCTAGTATTCCCATCTCTTTCAAAATTTTCCACAGTTTATTGTGATCCACACAGTCAAAGGCTTTGGCATAGTCAATAAAGCAGAAACAGATGTTTTTCTGGAACTCTCTTGCTTTTTTGATGACCCAGAGGATGTTGGCAATTTGACCTCTGGTTTCTCTGCCTTTTCTAAAACCAGCTTGAACATCTAGAAGTTCATGGTTCACATATTGCTAAAGCCTGGCTTGGAGAATTTTGAGCATTACATTACTACTAGCACGTGAGATGAATGCAATTGTGCAGTAGTTTGAGCATTCTTTGACATTGCCTTTCCTTGGGATTGGAATGAAAACTAACCTTTTCCAGTCCTGTAGCCACTGCTGAGTTTTCCAAATTTGATGGCATATGGAGTGCAGCACTTTCACAGCATCATCTTTCAGGATTTGAAATAGCTCAGCCGGAACTGCATCATCTCCACTAGCTTTGTTTGTAGAGATGCTTCTTTGACTTCACCTTCCAGGATGTCTGGCTCGAGCTGAGTGTGAGTGATCACACTATCATGATTATGTGGGTTGTGAAGGTCTTTTTTGTACAGTTCTTCTGTGTATTCTTGCCACCTCTTCTTAATATCTTCTGCTTCTGTCAGTTCCATACCATTTCTTTCCTTTATTGAGCCTATCCTTGCATGAAATGTTCCCTTGGTATCTCTAATTTTCTTGAAGAGATCTCTAGTCTTTCCCATTCTACTGTTTTCCTCTATTTCTTTGCATTGAGCATTGAGGAATGCTTTCTTATCTCTCCTTGCTATTCTTTGGAACTCTGCATTCAAATGGGAATATCTTTCCTTTTCTCCTTTGCCTTTCACTTCTCTTCTCTTCACAGCTATTCATAAGGCCTCCTCAGACAGCCATTTTGCTTTTTTGCATTTTTTTTTTCCCTTGGGGACGGTCTTGATACCTGTCTCCTGTACAATGTCACGAACCTCCGTCAACAGTTCATCAGGTCTAGTCCCTTAAATGGCATATGGAGTGCAGCACTTTCTCAGCATCATCTTTCAGGATTTGAAATAGTTCAACTGGAATTGCATCACCTCCACTAGCTTTGTTTGTAGAGATGCTTCCTTGACTTCACATTCCAGGTTGTCTGGCTCTAGGTGAGTGATCTAGATCAACAGATCTAGTCCCTTAAACCTATTTCTCACTTTGACTGTATAATCATAAGGGATGTGATTTAGGTCATACCTGAATGGTCTAGTGGTTTTCCAGGGAAATGCAAATAAAAACCATAATGAAATAGCATTTTAAACATATTAGAATAACCTTAATTAAAAAAAACAGGCAAGAACAGGTGTTGGCAAAAATGTGACAAAAATGGAACCCTTGTACATGCCAGTGGGATCGTAAAATCATGTGGCCATTTGGGAAAAACAGTTTGTCAGCTCCTCAAATAATAAAGATAACACATAACCCAGCACACCTCCTTAAGTAGATATATATCCAAGAATTTAAATGTTGTCTGTTGAAAAATTTGTAGGCAAATGTTTAAAGCATTAGTCATAATATCCAAAGAGTAGAAACAAATGTTCTTCAACTGATAAATAAAATGTGGTGAGTCCAACAAGAGAGTATTATTCAGACATGAAAAAACATGAAGTGCTGATTTATGCTACAACACATATATAGCTTAAAAACATTGTTAAGTGAAATAACCCAAATATACCAAGCCACATATTGTATTACTCCATTTATATGAAATATCTAGAATAGGCAAATTCATAGAAAGTAGAGAAGCAATTGCCAGGGGCACTAGATTAGGGGAATGGAGGGTGATTACTTAAATGGGGTTTCTTTTTGTGTGATGAAAATAGTGTTGATGATTGTACAACCTTGCGAATACTAAAGCCAGGGCAAATTTTATGGTATATGAATAGAAAAAAAGAATTATTTATGAAAAACAATGTACCAATAAATATTAGTATTACATATTTTTCATTTCCCTAGAAATTTATACTCAACAGTAAGAGCTTTTAATGTTTTGAGAAAAAATTTTAAAGGTCCCAGAACAATTTTAAGTTTTCCCACTGATTATTAAGATCAGTGTACATGGTTTCAGCCTACATATTCACTTTTATATTCACAAAGTATCTTACAAATTGAATACCATCTGTACAGTGACAGAAAAATCTCATGTGAAGCATCTTTTAAAAAAATTTTTTTTAACTTTTTATTCTGTATTGGAGTATAGCCAATTAATAGTGTTGTGATAATTTGAGATGGAGAGCAAAGGGACTCAGCCATACATATACATGGATCCATTCTCCCCCAAACTCCCCTCCCATCCAGGCTGCCACATAACATTGAGGAGAGTTCTCTGTGTGAAGCATCTTTTGAAGAAGTATAAGAATAATGTGATTACCTACCTGTAATTCCTCTGCTGTGGAGACATCTAGTCCTGTTAGATCTTGGATTCTCATATTAATTCGTGACACAACAGGGTTTTCATAGCCAGACAGCCAGGCACTAAAAACATGAAGAAAATATTAGTTTTATTGATTAATTTTCAATACATAAAGGCCATTTTAAAAGCCACAATATACAGCCATAATATTATGGCTTTATCTATAAGCATTTAGTTGCTTTGCTTCTTTGATAACGATTTTTACTGATGTTAAAGGATGTTACATTCAACAGTTGGAGGTTAGAAAGGGAAAAAATTAATATCATTTATTACAGAGTTTTCATGAAAATAGGTGGGTTAATGTAAGAAGGCTATACGGGACTATCTACACTGAGAATTTCTTTTAATTTTGAAAAAAAAATATATATATATAAAACAAATATATACACCAAACTGAAAACAACAGTTGCTTCTAGGTAAAGTATAGCAACTGGCCAAGGTGGAGGTTAGGGATTTTAGCTTGATTTATATAATGCTAATATTTTATAAGGAAAAGAATTCATGGACTGACTGTATAAATAATAAAGTTTTTAAAAGGTACCCAACACACACAGTAAGATGGCTATAATCAAAAAGTTGGACAACAGCAAGTGTTGGTGATGATGTGAAGTAATCAGAAGTCTCATATATTGCTGGTAGGAATGTAAACTAGTACAGTCAGTCCCTCAAACTGTTAAACATAGAGTGACCCAGTAATTCCATGCCTAGGTATGTATATCCAAGAGAAATTAAAATGTGTGTTCATACCAAACCTGTGCACAAATGTTCACAGTAGCATTTTTAATGGCCAAAAAGTGGAAATAATCCAAATGTCCATCAGTTGATGGACAGATACATAAAATGTGATACATCCATAAAATAGATTATTGTGCCATGAAAAGGAAGTACTGATACATACCACAACATGGATGAACCTTGAAACCCATTATGTTAAAGATAAATCAGATACAAAAGGTCACACATTATGATTCTATTGACATGAAATGTCCAGGTAAATTGATAGAGACAGTAGATTAGTGGTTGCCAGGGGAAGGGGGAATTAAGGAATGGTTGCTAATGGGTACAGGATTTCCTTTTGGATGGTGAAAATGTTCTGGAATTAGATAACAGTGATGACTGCAGAGCTAAAAAGACTGAAAACCAATGAACAGTATACTTTCAAGGATGAATTTTATGGTATGGAAACTATAGCTCAATAAAATGGTACTGCAAAATTCAACTCTCTCCTTTATGTATAACGTTTTTTCTCAGTCTATTAGACTTTTTCTTTCTTCACTTCTCTCATCAAGCTATGTTCCATCATTTCTACAGCATCAGCCATTTTTTTTTAGTAGTGCCATGGCTTCAAGATCTTAGTTCCCCAAACAGGGATTGAACCCATGCCACCTGCAATGGAAGCGTGGTGTCCTAACTACTGGACCACCAGGGAAGTCCTTCAACAGTTTTCTTGATAAAAGCCTAAATTCAACTCTCTGGCAAAAAGACAATCCTGAATGAATTTCTTTTCTCCAAGCTTATACCTGTATCATCAAATTCTACTGGAGAAAATAATGAAATAAGGCAAATACATTCCACTAAAAATTCATGAACACTAAGTGGGCCTTTCCCTCTCCTTTATTCTAAACGCCAGCCCACCCTTGACACCCCCTTCACTCAGTAGACAACATATCTCCTACTTAGAAGACAAAACAGAAACAATACAATCTATTCCTGATACACAGTTCATTCTAGTTCATTCCAGTTCCAAGAGGAGATTTCTCTCCATTATCTAAGGCCAATCCTCTGCCTTAGATTCTATTATCTCCTGCCATTTCAGGAATCATGAATGACTGACTAGCCCTTCTCTCTGTTACATAATCAACATCCATTCTCAATAATTTCTCCCACAGCTTTTAACAGGGCTTAAGACTCTCCCATTAAACAAATATGCAAAAATTTCTAATTCTTTCCCTCAGTTCTTTCTCTCTCCAGCTACCAACTTCTTTCTCCTCTCTCAAGTCAACCTTTTCAGACTCCTCACTTCTCAATCCATTCCAATCTAGCTTTAATCTCTATCACTCCATCAAAACTTCTCTTGCTAATATCACCCATAATCCTATTGCTATTAAATCTAACAAGATTTTCTGATTTTTCTCAGTTATTTGCTCTTTTAGTAACATTTCACAATGTTCATCCCTCCTGAAACTCTCCTCCTCACTCATGCATTCTCCATGTACTCCTTGCTTATACTCTTTAGACTGAAGTCTCCTGTTATCAAGAACACCTTCACTTTTTACCATTTTAGCAAATTATCAGCCTAATCTTTCACCTTATAGTTTTAAAATTATAAAAGCTTGTTACAGTCAACATTATAATATGCTTGTTTATTTAACAAGACTATAACAAATGCTTGTTATATCAACAAATGGTTCTGGGACACAGGATAACCATGTGCAAAATAAAGAAGATGAACCCCTACCTCATTCACATTATAATAAAAAAAATTTAACTCAGAGGGCATTAAAGATCTAAATATAAGAGCTAAAATTATAAAACTTTTTGGAAAAAAACACAATGTGTATCTTTGTGACCTTATATTAGTCATTGTTTTAGCTATGACCTCAAAAGTAGAAACAACAACAACAACAAAAACAGGACAGCATCAAAATAAACTGTATTTCAAAAGACATGAATTTCAGAACCGTGTTATTCATAATAGCCAAAATGCAGAAATGACTCAAATATCTCCAAAGACAGATAAAATGTGGCATATCTATACAATAGAATATTGCTCAGTGATACCCTGAAAACATGCTAAGCAAAGGAAGCCAGACACTAAAAGGTCACATATATGATTCCATTTACACAAAATATTCAGGATAGGCAAATCCATTAAAAAACAGAAAGTAGATTAGTGGTTGCCCAGGGCTGGGGCAGGTAGGGGATTAAGGATTGGGTAGTTATGGAGGAGGAGTGTAAAACTTCTCTTTGGGGTAATGCAAATATTCCAAACTTAATTGTGATGATGGAGGCACAATTCTCTATAATAAAAACCACTGACTTACATACTTCAGATGGGTCAACTGTATGGTATATAGTTCAATAAAGCTTTTTTTTGGCCACACCAAGCAGCCTGTAGGATCTTAGTTCTCCAGCCAGGGTTTGAACCCATGCCCCCTGCATTGGGAGCTTGAAGTCTTAACCACCGGACTGTGAGGCAAGTCCCTCAATAAAGCTATTTTTAAAAGAAATACTTATAAAAATTTCGAAGAGTATAAAAGTCCATAAAGTCCCCTTCCTAGTCTCAAAACAAATAGATATATATCCTTTCAACAGCTTTTCCCTGTGTGTAAACAAACTTACTGAGAGAATTTAAAAAAATAAAAGAATCCACCCTTCAACCTTATACCTTAATATACATGTATACTTTTTTCTCCGTAAAAACACTTCTGACATATTTCCTAGTTAGTACACATAATGCTAACTCATTTTTTTATATTACTGTGGTAAAAAATATACAACATAAAATTAACCATTTTTAAGAGAGCAATTCAGGGTTGTTAAATACACTCACAAATTTGCACAAGCATCACCACTCTATTTCCAAAACTTTTTCTCCATCCCACACTGAAATTCTGTATACTCTGAAACAACAGTTAGCCATTTCCTTCTCCTCCCAGTCCTGGTAACCTATAGTCCACTTTTTGTCTGTATGAATTTGCCTATTCTAGATACCTCCTATAAGTGAAATCATACCATATTTGTCCTTTTGTGCCTGGCATATTTCACTTAGTATAATATCCTCAAGTATAATATAATATCCATGTTACAGCATGGATCAGAATTTCAGTCCTTTTAAAGGTTGAATACAGTCCATACTTTGTCTATACCACATTTTATTTATCCATTCATCCACTAATGGATATTTGGGTTGCCTCTACCTGTTGACTATCATGAATAAGGCTGTTAAAAACATGGATGTACAAGTAATCAGTTTGAGACCTCTTTTTAATGTGGGGGGCTATATACCTAGAAGTGGAATTTCTAGATCATATCATAATCCTATGTTCGACTTTGTGAGGAACTGCCAGCCTGTTTTCCACAGCAACTATACCACTTAACATTTCAATCTGTCACTTTTTTAAAAAAAATTACTGCTTTTTATTTTTAAAATATCTTTAATTCCAAGATGACCACAAAGGTCTGTCAATAAAGCACTGGTCAAAAAAGCCTGTTTCTAATTTTTCTGTTACAAACAATATTGTAACAAATTTCTATATACATTTTGCATACTTCTGCAAATATCTCTGTAGGATAATTTCCTAGATGTGGAAATATTACATGAGTTTTACATTTTGATAAATGATATCAAACTGCCCTCCAAAAATATTTGTGACTTATATTTCTATCAATTGTTTATGAGTGCCCATTTCATAAAATCCTTGACAGTATCAATCTTTTTAATCTTTGCCAGTCTTACAGGCAAAATATTTTAACTGTTTAAATTTTTAAAAAGCTTTAATTTGCACTTCTCGCTATGTCATAAACTATCTTAACAGAAGGCTTAAGGTTTAGAAATTAAGCCTCAGATGAAAGATAGCCACTGATAACCACAGCATTAAAAGAAACTGCTATAGTCACTGGAGAGGAAAATGAGTTCTACATAGGAGGTTATTTCACTTAATTTGACTTTTATATGAAACCTCTCCAAAATATAGTAAGATTCTCCTAAGCTGGAGAACACGTTTAAAACACTTCACTCATCCCATCCTTGAAAGCATTACTGTTAATCTGTCTTCAGGAACATTAATGTAGACTTATTGGGTAGTTGAAATTAGCTGAGTTGTTTTAACACTAACTAAAAATGACAAGACAGTGATACTGTAATATGTTAACTGTCTGTTCTTAGGATCTAGAAGTCTTACTCCTACAGTAAATTAAATAATTAGATATCAACATTCTTCTAGTACTCAGTTCTTTAACTGAGTTAAAATGCAAAATTAAAGCATTTACTGTAACTGGGAAGAAAATCATTTGAAGAACATTCTTTATCTTTTGTACAATTATAATTGAAAATGTCAACTAAGTTATACAGTGTTTTTTCCACAAAACATAGTTTAGCGCTAGGAGAAAAACAGAACTCTTTTTATGTGTCCTCTTTTTCCATTAATAATTAGATAACCCCAAATATATTTCTTTTGGTCTTAATGACAGGAACCTGAGAGTTAAGTTGTACATGCAGAGTAACATTAACATTTTTTTCATTTCTAATGAGTTTCTGCTGTAAAAAAAAAAAAAAGTTCATTATCCTTTTAATGTATACTTTTAAAAATACCACTGGAATGCTTTATTTAAGTAAGAGGAAACAGTCGCATGTTGCGTGACTATATTTCTAATACTAAGGAACGTGTGCTCAAGTAAACAGACAACACCACTCTGGAGGTTTTTAAGTGAAAGTCGCTCAGTCGTGTCCAACTCCTTGCAACCCCAAGGACTGTACAGTTTGTGGAATTCTCTGGGCCAGAATACTGGAGTAGGTAGTCTGTCCCTTCTCCAGGGGATCTTTTCAACCCAGGGATCAAACCCAGGTCTCCTGCATTGCAGGCAGATTCTTTACCTGCTGAGCCACAAGGGAAGGTTAAGATTGTTACAAAACTGCCAAAAGAAAACATGATTAATGTAATTTGCATACCACTATGTGATTTTTTTGCAAAGGCAAAATATAATTCAGAGCCCAAAGTGCCAGTTACAGAGGGCAAAACTTTAAATTACTCTTCCAAAAGTGCTTCACAATTTAACAAAGAAAGGCTAATCATTTAGACTTGGAATTTATCCAGTCCCTTTGGTTCTCAGTGGGACAATTATACAATAACACTATACATCTGTCTAGATCTATCCATTTCAGTTATCTCAATCTGAGAACAACTGTTCTAGCCAATAGAAGGGGATGTTGTTGTTACAAGCTATGGCAATTAAAAAAAAATTTTTGGTATCACTCAAAGCTATCTGCATTGGACTCTAAACTGTAAAAATATTAATACATTTTTACACTCCATATGCTCCTTTTTAACATGGGGTAAATTAAATCTTAAGCATAATAAAATATCATTTTATAGGAAATCTGTACTTCAAAGTAAAAAATGAAATCACTTCCAAGAAGTGATACTGATTTGACCAGAATTAAAGAAGCTTTTTCTACCACACTCAATAAACTGTTTATTTGCATGTATTACTTTAGCTGGACCTATGAACTCACATAGCTGTCTTCTCAGAGTATACAACTGAACGTGTATGAGCGTATGTGTGCTCACTCAATTGTGTCCAACTTTTTGTGACCCCATAGACTATAGCTCGCCAAGCTGCTCTGTCCATGAAATTTTCTAGGCAAGAATACTAGAGCGGGTTGCCATTTCCTTCTCCAGGGGATCTTCCTGACCCAGGGATCAAATCTGTGTCTCTTGTATCTCCTGCATTGCCAAATGGATTCTTTCATCACTGCACCACCTATAACTGAATGATTACCTCTCAAAAACTAAAATTCCATTACTTTGATTTAGCCAAACTATTAGCTTCTCCAGTAACAAGCTGAGGTGGAGCGGTGGTAAAGAATCTGCCTGCCAATGCAGGAGACACAGGTTCAATCCCTGAGTTGGGAAGATCCCCTAAGGAAGCAAATGGCAACCCATTCCAATATTCTTGCCTGGAAAATTTCAAGGAAAGAGAAGCCTGGTGGCTATAGTCCATGAAGTTGCAAAGAGTCAGACACAACTGAGCACATACACAAACAGTAAAATTTTAGGGTGTTTTTTTTTTTACATACTGGAAAAACAAAAAAATAATTTGCCAAAAGTTCACAGGTAGTCAATAAAGTAAATATTTTGTTTTTTAAACAGTAATGCATTTCCACATGTACTCTGCCCAAAGAAAATTCTATTTACTAGAACATGAACATATTTTTACTTCCACAGATGATGACGCAATCATTTAGAAATGTCTCAGAATACAGATATTTTGAAATTCTCTTCTGACTCTTTCAAAATACAGATGTTTCCACAGAAAAAGGGACTTCTTAAACTGACATCAGTACACATAAACTCTTTCTGCTATTTTGCATTGGAGGTGTCTTCTTCAGAGGTATAAAGTATGAAGGAAACATAAAACACTGATTTATTTCACTTGTGAAATCTCTGAATTTCAGATTTACACTGATGGGTAGAAAATGTCTCAATAGATATTAAATTTTCAAAATAGTAAAAACTTTTTTTAAACTTTTTATTTGTTAAAATATGAAATGTACTGAACATTTCAAGGAGCAAATTCCTTCCTTAACTGTTAAGACCTCTTTCTCACATAAAGATTTTATTTTTTAAAGGGCTGATGAAAATTTTTCCTTTAGAGTAAAAATGAAAACCACTGAGCTATGGAATTCTTTTTTCACTAGGTTGTTCTGAACACAAACACACACTCACACTGCATACTTTGCCAAGCCTGCGTGAATTTACTATGGTGTTATTCAGTCTTTCAATGTGTCTAATGTTACTGGCTAAGTGTCTTCTGCTGTTACATATAATATGAAGTATGGCTGTGCCTTTCTCAAAAATACAGAGCTATGAAATTATAGTATTTTCAAAAATAAGCTCAAAATGTTTAGAAATATTTAGCTCCAAAGAGGGGGAAAAAAGGTTTGGATCACCTTTCCAAGAGTAATTTGACTTTTGGTAAGAATCCAGTGACTCTGTGGGCTGAATATCTCATCAAAAAGTCCATTGTATATACAGAAAATTTCCAAATATGACTTCAAAAACACTAAGTTCATAAAATTTTGTTTTAAGTGCTTCCTAAAAACATCCAAATCTGGAGAATTTAGATACTTACTAGCTTTATGACACTTCAAAAAAGAAAAAGCCTAAAACTATGTAATAATCTCTAATAAAATATATAATGGATTTAGTTATTTTTTAAAAAATAGATGAGTTCATTTTTTAGACATGAAAAGGGTCTATAAATGGAAAACTAGCTTACTTAACTTCATATGAGGGTTAATTATTATACAATGCACAGAAGCCTTATAATCATGGTTTAACATGTTTATTCAAATTAATTACTGCAAATCCTTACAGGAATATGATTAGGGGTAAGGGGATAGCTAGCAGTATAGGACAGACAGTTAGTATACCAGAATACGTGTGTGGGGATGCTGAAGGTTAATACATAAGGAACACAAAGCTTTGCCTTAAAAAAGTAATTAAGAAAACAAATCAATGCATTCTGTATAGTCTATAGTACTTTTGCTATTATTTACAGAGCAATGCTATTTTTTGTTTGACTGCCTCCTAAATTAGTTGTTAAAATCTATGTACTCCTTTGCACAATTTTTAGCTGACAAATGACATTTTTCATCCAAAGAGTTTTAAAAAATTTAATTCTGTCATACTGAAAACAGTGGTAATTTCTGAAAAATGATTATTTTATGTATCCAATGGACTCTAAATACCATGATGATTTTATGCCCATCATCATCCACTTAAGAAAATACATGAATGAAACATTTTTTAAATACTTGAAATTTTTACCTCAGTCTTCCCTTTTTTTCCTTGAACTTGCATTTTCATGCCATTCCTATCTTAAAACAGTGGTTCTTAACAAGGGTAGAGAGTTAGAATTCCAGAGATGGTGGTGGAAATTTTGCCTACCAGGGGACATGTGACTTTGTCTAAAGACATTTTTGATTGTCACAACTGGTGACAGAAGGGTGCTGGTGCTCAGCGGGCATTAGAGATGCTGCTAAATATCCTACAAGCCTCAGGTCAGTCAACAAACAACAACCATCTGATCCAAAACGTCAACAGTGCTGAGGTTGAGAAGCCCTCTCCAAGAGGGAAATATTTTTATGACTAAAAGTCTTTTATTCATCACAATATATTTCTCCATAACAAAATATTTATGTGAACTGATAAAAATATAAATTTCCTCTAACATAAAGGCCTAACTGTTCAAAAAAAAAAAAAAAGGTGTCTCCTAGAATGGGTTATTACAATGTTTTCAAACTGTGGTAGAGGAGAAGACTCTTGAGAGTCCCTTGGATAGCAAGGAAGTCAAATCAATCAATCCTAAAGGAAATCAACCCTGAATATTCATTGGAAGCTGAAGCTCCAACACTCTGGCCACCTAATGTGAAGAGCTAGCTCACTGGAAAAGACCCTGATGCTGGGAAAGATTTGAGGGCAAAAAGAAAAGGGGGTGGCAGAGGATGAGACGGTGAGATACCATCAGTGACTCAATGGACATGAATTTGAGCAAACTCTGGGAGATAGTGAAGAACAGGGAAGCCTGACATGCTGCAGTCCATTGGGTTCAAGAGAGTCGGACAAGACTTAGCGACTGAACAACAGCAATCTAAAGAACATAATTAAACAATCATCATCAAATACAAAAAATGAAAATATATTAAAATATTCCTATGGAGATGAAGCTTATTTAGTTTATTTTCAATTAAGTATTATATGTGAATAAATATTACTTGTTGCTACAATGAGACAGAATTCAGCTCAATGACACTTCTATTTTCATGAGAGCTGAGAAACTTCATTTATACAAATAAGGAAATGGAAAAAGAGTTGTATTGAAATAACATCATTTATTTTGTGAGCTTCTATTAAGTTATATATACTTACAAGTTACATAGTGACCTTTTATTAAAAATTATTTCAGTGACCTATCAGCCAATAACTTAAGGAGATTCTCTTAAATACTGTTAAAATCAAAGAATTTGAAACCAACTGACTTACAGAGGGCTTTTTAGGTAATCTTTCAAGGTGTCATTCTCACTACTGAGTCACCTTGAGATTTTTAAGCCCCTGCTTTACTACAAATTAAGTTAGGCCTTGTCCTATGAAGAGTCTTTGGGAACTTCTGTTACTTTAACATGAGAACACAACTTCACTTACCAGGTAGGGTGTGGGCTATCTCAGCAGGCATTTTAAAACCTAACAAGTCACTTTGAAAAACCTCTAGCAACTTCCCCATAACCATGTCCATCATGAAAAGTCATACACAGCTATCAAATACCTATGCCTAATAGCCGAGGTCTTAGAAACCATAAGGTGGGTTTTATGAAAACTAGACTCTCAAGAAAGAAAATAGTCCAAATATGACTAAAATTCTTCCCATTACTCCCTTACCTCTTAGATACTCTGTACTGGGCTGTGGTCAATTTTCCAGTCTCAGGGTCATGTACTGTAGCTCGGCTCAGCTACAAAAAAAGAGAAAGGACAAGGGCTTACTCACGTAGCAGGCAATTTGGGGCTTTTGTTTTGTTTTGCCAAGCCACAGGTGATTGGAAGGGTTCAGATTGGTCTGGATGGTAGGCAATGGTTTCAAATCAGCAGAAACACTTAGAAAAGTGGCGATAAGAAAAGCCACTTCCAAATCAAGAAAAAAATGGGTTGACAGATTTTTGTTGCAGATTGTCCTTTCACTTTTTTTTTAAAAAATCATTTGAAGCTGTATGTAAATGATTTATAGCACTGGGTTTCACAGGTGCTTTCTCATTTCTAGAAGTTTAATGTTCTTCAAATTATTTGACATAAGACTATTTAGTAATCTCTTTAAATTCATTTTTTAAAACTCTCACCAAGCTGTAACTGTTGTTAAATCTCTCTGGTGAAGTAAAAGGCAACTAAACTCATAAGTAATAGCATTTGGAAGACTGAGATCTGAAGCATAACTCTGTTCTTTCCATTGCCAACATTTAAGTCAGCAAGTTCTTTAAAATAAAAAACTCCAACAGGAGAAATACAGATTACTCCATAATGACAATGTTATTTTATAAGATGTATGAACAAATGCCAACACAATCATCATGAAGAATGATGTGAATTCACTGCAGCATATTTATGAATATGAGAGAACTATATAAACAAAGACTACTCCCAGATTAATCCAGGCTGCTGCCTTTTTTTTCCCCCGTCTTTGGCAAGAAAAAAGAAAATGGAATAAGAAAACAAGTATTAGGCCAGTTCCCGGACATTTGATTCCTAACCTGAAGAAAGATGAAAAGCATATTAACTCCCTAAAAATAATAGACCAATTAAATATTAAAAACAGAACTTCTAGTTAAAGAGAAAGACCTGTGAACCACAAAGCAGTTTTTCCATGCTTAAAAATAGGCGATGACTTGACTGGAGACTGAAAATGACCTACTTCCCTTAAATGAATAATTCCTGTAAGATGTACAAAACACTCATTAGAGGGCAAAATATGCAGCATACACATCTCTTACCTTTTGCTAATTCTGTAATGTACCGTCTCCAAGTCTCCTGTTATTGGGTTTGAAATGGTGGCTCGCCTCAGCTGTGAAGCCAACCATCAAAATAGTTGCATTACAAAACAAAAAAAAAATGAATCACATTTATCCAATCAGTCAGAAATCTGGGGTTTTTACAAAGGAGGCTAAAAAGAGAAAATAACTCCACAGACTTCCAGTCACCTGTGTTGAACCTTGAAAGCCAGTTGATTTTTAAATTTTTTATATTTAAAAAACATTTTTTTGCATGAATGGGGAGTACACAAACAAAACAGACTGGAAATTAAATTTCTTTGAAAGGTTACAGGATGTGAAATGAGGAAAAGAAATTTCTAAAATTTGAAGTTAATTTATAGTTTCTAGAATGGCTATATGCATTCAATAACTCATTACAAGCTTTTTGTTTAATTTTTTTCAGTGATTGAAATGTTTGCAAAGCTAATGTTCAAAATTAGTTTGAAGACAAGATGGTGGAGTAGATGGACGTGGAGTACATCTCTCTCCATGGATAAATCAGGAATACACCCTCAGACACAGAAGTGCATGCAGAATACCAGCTGAGAGTGGACAGGAGTACCTGACCCGATGAAAAGAATATAGAGAACCACCCAACACTCAAGATCAAGCCCTGAGCCTATGGAGTGGGAGCACTGACTCAAGACCCTAGACTACCAGAGAACTAATCCTAGGGAGTATCAAATAGAACTCACACAATGGAAACCAGCTGAATACATGACCTGGCATCACCAAACTACCAGTAGCAACGCCTCATCTAAACAAAAACAAAAATACAAACCCAATCATCAGCAGACAGGATTACCACCTCACTCAGCCTTGCCCATCAGAGGAAAAACAAACAAACAAAACCTCAGCACAAATCTCACCCTATATGAAGCTTAAACAAACCACTGGAGGGCAGAAACCAAAAGAAAGAATTCAACCTTCAAGTCTGGGAAAAGGAAACCTCAAACACAGTAAGTTAAAGTAAAAAAATGAAAAGGCAGAGAAATACTACATAAATGAAGGAACAAGTTAGAATCACTGAAGTCCAAATAATGAAGAGGAAACAGGCAAACTCCCTGAAAAACAATTCAGAATAATGATAGTAAAGATGATCAAAAACCTTGAAAACAAAATGAAGAAAATGCAAGAATCAATTAACAAAGACCTAGAAGAATTAAAGAATAAATATTCAGAGACAAAAAACACAATTACTGAAATTAAAAAATACTCTAGAAGGAATCAATAGAAGAATATCTGAAGCAGAAGAATGAATCAGTGAGCTGGAAGATAAAATGGTGGAAATAACTTCTGAAGAGCAGAATAAAGTAAGAAGAACAAAAAGAACTGAGGATAGTCTCAGAGATCTCTGGGACAATATCAAAAGCAACAACATCTGAATTATAGGGGTCCCAGAAAGAGAAAAGAAAATGAAAGGGTATGAGAAAATTTTTGAAGAGATTATAGTTGAAAATTTCCCCAACATGGAAAAGGAAAGAGTCAATCAAGTCCGAGAGGCACAAAGAATCCCATAGAGGATAAACCCAAGGACTATGCCAAGACACATACTAATCAAGCTAACAAAGACTAAACACAAAGAAAGAATATTAAAAGCAGCAAGGAAGATGCAACAAATATCATACAAAGGAAACCCCATATGCTTAACAGCTGATCTTTCAGCAAGAACTCTGCAGGCCAGAAGGGAATGGCAGGATATATTTTAAGTACTGAAAGGGAAAAATCTACAACCGAGATTACTGTATCCAGCAAGGATCCCATTCAAAACTGATGAAAAAATAAAAAGTTTCCAGACAAGCAAAAGTTAAGAGAATTCAGTACCACCAAACCAGCTTCACAACAAATGTTAAACAGACTTAATAGTCAAAAAAATAAGGAAAAAGATCTACAAAATCAACCCCAATTAAGAAAATGGCAATAGGAACATATATATCAATAATTACTTTAAATGTAAATAGATTAAATGCTTCAACCAAAAGACACAGACTGGCTGAATAGATACAAAAGTAAGACCCATATATATATGCTGTCTACAAGAAACTCACTTCAGACCTCAAGACACATGTAGACTTAAAGTGAGAGGATGGGAAAATATAATATTCCATGCAAATGGGAAGCAAAAGGAAGCTGAAGTAGCAATCCTTTTATCAGACAAAATAGACCTTAAAATAAAGAATATTACAAGAGATAAGGAAGGACACCACATAATGATCAAGGGATCAATCAAGAGGAAGACATAACAATTGTAAATATCTATGCATCCAATACATAAGACAAATAATGACAGACACAAAAGGAGAAATTGACAGTAACACAATAATAGTAGGAGACTTTAACACCCCACTTCAATGGACAGGTCATCAAAACAGAAAATTAATAAGGAAAGACAAGCCTTAAATGATATATTAGATGAGATTAATCTCATCAATAGTTTTGGGACATTCCATCCAAATGCAGAAGAATACACCTTCTTCTCAAGTGCACATGGAATATTCTCCAGGATAGACCACATTTTGGGTCACAAATCAAACCTCAGTAAATTTAAGAAAATTGAAATAGTATCAAGAATCTTCTTCTTCTACAACACTATGAGACTAGATATCAATTGCAAGAAAAAGAAAGAAACACAAACACATGGAGATTAAACAACACGCTTCTAAATAACCAACAGGTTACTGAAGAAATCTAAAGGGAAATCAAAAAATTTCTAGCAACAAATGACAATGAAAACATGACAACTCAAAACCTATGGGATGCAACAAAAGCAATTCTAAGAGTGAAGTTTACAGCAATACAATCCTACCTCAAGAAAAAAGAAAAAAATCAAATAGATAACCTGACTTTACACGTAAAATGGCTGGAAAAAGAACCAAAAAACCCCCAAAATTAGTAGAAGGAAAGAAATCATAAAGATCTGAGCAGAAATAAGTGAAAAATAAATGAAAGAAACAATAGCAAAGATTAATAAAACTAAAAGCTGGTTCTTTGAGAAGATAAACAAAATTGACAGAACTTTAGCCAGACTCATCAAGAAAAAAAGAGAGAAGAATCAAATCAACAAAATTAGAAATGAAAAAGGAGAGGTTACAACAGACAATGTAAAAATACAAAGGATTATAAGAGACTATTATAAACAACTATATGGCAATAAAATGGATAACCTGGAAGAAATGGACAGATTCTTAGAAAATTCAATCTTCCAAGACTGAACCAAGAAGAAATAGAAATTATGAACAATCCAATTACAAGCACTGAAACTGAAGCTGTGGTCAAAAATCTCCCAAAAAAACAAAAGCCCAGGATCAGATGGCTTCACAGGAGAATTCTATCAAACATTTAGAGAAGAGCTAATGCCTATCCTTCTAAAACTTTCAAAAAATTGCAGAGGAAGGAACACCTCCAAACTCATTCTACTAGGCCACCATCACTCTGATACCAAAACCAGACAAGGGGAACACACAAAGAAGAAAACTACAGGCCAGTATCACTGATGAACATAGATGCAAAAATCCTCAACAAAATTTTAACAAACAGAATTCAGCAACACTGAATCTAAAAGTTCAGCAATCCAAAAGTTCATACACCATGATCAAGTTGGGTTTATTCCAGTAATGCAAGGATTCTTCAAAATACGCCAATCAATCAATGTGATACACCATATTAACAAAGTGAAAGATAAAAACCATATGATAATCTCAATAGATGCAGAAAAAGCCTTTGATAAAATTCAGCACCCATTTATGATTAAAACTCTTCAAAAAATGGGCACAGAAGGAACCCACCTCAACACAGTAAAGGCCATATATGAGAAGCCTACAGCAAACATTATTCTCAATGGTGAAAAACTGAAAGCATTCCCCCTAAGATCAGGAACAAGACAAGGGTGTCCACTTTCACCACTATTATTCAATATAGTTCTGGAAGCCCTAGTACAACAATCAGAGGAGAAAAAGAAATAAAAGGCATCCAGATCAGAAAAGAAGAAGTAAAGCTCTCACTGTTTGCAGATGACATGATACTGTACATAGAAAATGCTAAAAATAGTATCAGAAAATTACTAGAGCTAATCAGTGAATTTAGCAAAGTTGCAGGACACAAAATCAACAGACAGAAATCACTTGTGTTTCTATATACTAACAATGAAAAATCAAAAAGAGAAAGTAAGGATCGATCCCATTCACCATTGCAACAAAAACAATTAAAAAGCTAAGAATAAACTTACCTAAGGGGACAAAAGAACTGTATACAGAAAATTGTAAGACACTGATGAAAGAAAACAAAGTCAGCACAAACAAATGGAGAGATATTCCATGTTCCTGGGCAGGAAGAATCAATATTGCGAAAATGACTATACTACCAAATGCAATCTACGGATTCAATGTGATCCCTATCAAATTACCAATGGCATTTTTCACAAAACTAGAACAAAAAATTTCACAATTCATATGGAAACACAAAAGACCCCGAATAGCCAAAGCAGTCTTGAGAAAGAAGAATGGAGCTGGAGGAGTCAACCTTCCTGACTTCAAATTATACTACAAAGCTATAGTCATCAAAACAGTACAGTACTGGCACAAAAACAGAAATACAGACCAATGGGACAAGATAGAAAGCCCAGAAATAAACCCATGCACCTATCGGTACCTTATTTTTGTCAAAGGAGGCAAGAATATACAATGGGGCAAAGACAGCCTCTTCAATAAATGATTCTGGGAAAGCAGGACAGCTTCATGTAAAAGAATGAAATTAGAACACTTCCTAACACCATACACAAAGATAAACTCAAAATGGATTAAAGACCTTTATGTAAGACCAGAAACTATAAAACTCTTAGAGGAAAACATAGGCAGAACACTCAATGACATAAATCAAAGCAAGATCCTCTATGACCCACCTCCTAGAGGAAAGGAAATAAAAACAAAAGTAAACAAGTGGGACCTGATTAAACTTAAAAGCTTTTGCACAGCAAAGGAAACTATAAGCAAGGTGAAAAGACAACCCTCAGAATAGGAGAAAATAACAGCAAATGAAACAACTGATGAAGGATTAAAATATACAAGAAGCTCATACAACTCAATGCCAGAAAAACAAACAAGCCAATCAAAAAGTGGGAAAAGGATCTAAACAGACATTTCTCCAAAGATGACATATAGATGGCTAACAAACACATGAAAAGATGGTCAACATCACTCATTATCAGAGAAATGCAAATCAAAACTATGATGAGGTATCATCTCACACCGGTCAGAATGGCCATCATCAAAAAGTCTACAAACAACAAATGCTGAAGAGGGTGTGGAGAAAAGGGTATGTTCTTGCACTGTTGGTGGGAATGTAAATTGATACAGCCACTATAGAAGATGGTATGATGCTGCTGCTGCTAAGTCACTTCAGTCGTGTCCGACTCTGTGTGACCCCAGAGACAGCAGCCCACCAGGCTCCCCCGTCCCTGGGATTCTCCAGGCGAGAACACTGGAGTGGGTTGCCATTGCCTTCTCCAATGCATCAAAGTGAAAAGTGAAAGTGAAGTCGCTCATTCATATCTGATTCCTAGCGACCCCATGGACTGCAGCCCACCAAGCTCCTCCGTCCATGGGCTTTTCCAGGCAAGAGTACTACAGTGGGTTGCCATTGCCTTCTCCAGGAAGATGGTGTGGAGATTCCTTAAAAAACTAGGAATAAAACCAACCATATGGCCCAGCAATCCCACTCCTAGGCATATACCCTGAGGAAACCAAAACTGAAAAAGACACATGTATCCCATCATTCATTGCAGCACTATTTACAATAGCTAGAACATGGAAGCAACCTAGATGTCCATCAACAGGTGAATGGATAAAGAAGTTGTGGTACATACACACAATAGAGTATTACTCAGCCATAAAAAGCAACACATTTGAGTCAGTTCTGATGAGGTGGATGAACCTAGAACCTACTATACAGTGTAAAGTGAGTCAGAAAGAGAAAGATAAATATCATACTCTAATGCCTATATATGGAATCTAGAAAAATAGTTCTGAAGAATTTATTTACAGGGCAGCAATGGAGAAATAGACATAGAGAATAGACTTATGAACATGGGGAGAGGGGAGGAGAGGATGAGATGTATGGAAGAAACTTAAATGACCATACATAAAATAGATAGCCAACGGGAATTTGCTGTGTGGCTCAGGAAACTCTAATGGGGCCTCTGTATCAATCTAGAGGGGTGGGATGGTGTGAGAGATGGGAAGGAAGTTCAAAAGGGAGGGCATATATGTATACCTATGGCTGATTCATGTTGAGGTTTGACAGAAAATCACAAAATTCTATAAAGCAATTATCCTTCAATAAAAAAATTAATTAAAAAGAAAAAAGTCAGTTTCAAGGTCAATCGTTTCTTCCTTCAAGATATTTGCTCATATATTTCAAATCAACAGTGAAATAATCTTAGACTGAGCACAAAGACTGATGAAAATAACTCATAAATGTTATTTAAAAAAAAAACACACAGAGAAAGAGATGACAGCCAAGATAATGATTTTAGACTTTTTTTCTAAAAATGAAAGATGGTTTGGAGGTTAACAAGAATATAAAATTTTCATTCTCATTGTATTTTTTATCAAATAATCTAATTGAGGCATCCCTTTTAAGACTGAGGTTTCCAAAGTCAGAGATGTAAGACAGTCTCCAAGATGAAATGAGTTCCTAATTAATATTCTACCACAATAATTTTGGTTTACTGACACAAATAATAGACTAAAACTAAAAAAAAAAGACAGAATATGACATCACTATCTTTTATCTGTTTAAAAGATTTATAAGAGCTCCCTTGAACAACACCCATACATATTAGACAAGTCTTTTCATTTAAAATACTTGAGTGGGTTGCCATGCGCTTCTCCAGGAGATTTTCTCAGCCCAGGGATTGAACCTGAGTCTCCTGCATTGCAGGCAAATTCTTTACCATCTGAGCCACGAGAGAAGCTCATAATCTTTAGTAAAAAAACAAAAAGTACCCATTTGGAAAAGTAGTAAAACTTAACAGCAACAAATATTCTGACTTCAAGTTTATTCTGCAGTATAGATATCCAGACAAGGAATGGCAAACTATGGTCCATGGGCTGAATTCATCCAGCCACTTGCTTCTAGAAATAAAAGTTTTACTGGAATATAGCCATACTCATTTATGTATTTTTCTATGACTGCTTTTTCATTTCAACAGCAGAGGTGAGTAGTTATAACAGACTGTATGCCTGCAAAATCTAAAAAGATTTACTATCTGGACCTTTACAGAAAACTTTTCCAGCTCCTGTATAGTAAGTGAGCAAAAATATTTCTAGTGTTTATTAGAAACTGTTATTAACAGCCTCTTTATGAAAATAATCATAGTTTGTATTTTGCTGTCAATAAGACCAAACTGATTTTTAAGAACAAGCTGATCGGGAAAAAGGCAAGAGCATAAAGCTCATTCTTGCTCACCAAAGATGAATTTCTATGCCAAACACTAAAGTTTAAAGGATTGTGTTTATAATAAATTGTCTTATTAAGATAAATGATGTAGGTTGAAGCTAGAAAATTATGATGTCATTATTTCAAATTAGTAAGATGTTCGTGCCCAATGATATCCTCCAAGTAACAATGTACCGAGACAGGATTAAAAATACTTCAAGTCTAATTTCAGATAAAACTACAAAAGTTATATATAAAAAGTTGGCTTTGATTAGTCTCTGAGATTAGAGGGCTCCAAAGTACATAGACACTTTTTCAGGAAGATGCTGAAACACAAATCTGTTAAGTGTGAATAAAAATATCACCTATGATTTTCATAATTCAGTGCTTAAAACCTAGTTGTAAGGTTACATACAAGATATGTAATATGTGTCGATAACAAAAAGAGAAAAACTGGTAATAAACAGAGCTTAGTTAATTCCATTAGCTTGCAACAATAATATTTAAAACTATCTATGGGGTTATTGTCATTTCAATTATCATTTTTATAATCTTGCAAAGGAAAAGCTGAAACACAAGTAAATTGAGAGAGAAAAAAAAATTATTTACCCTTGGTTTTGCTAGATCTTTAACAATTTCAATTTCTGCATCAGAAATAATATCATGGAAGCGGATAATACGAGGCTTGTCCCACTCATCCTCCTGTTTGGCTGGAGCCAGAATAAATTTAGGATTCCGGTTTCCATCATGGTAGCGACAGAAGAGTTTTTTCTGTCTTCGAGGAGTCTGAACAAAAAGTTTAAAAAATTATAAATATATTACAGTAATAATATTTTTAATGCTTGTTCCTATGACGATAAGAAGCAATAATCATGCTGATGTATAGACAGAGTACTTGAGGAAGAACATGCAAAAGAAATAGTACTCTGCAAATATTCTGCATCAAACAAGACCTTCAGAATTTTAAAAGTTTTATTAATGATTCTTTTCTGGAAGAGACGGTGAGGTTTCTTTTTAACCCTTATCTCATCAAAATAAAGTTCAGGCCTTGTAAATACAAAAATAATAATAAAATGGTTATAGAAATATGAAATGAATGACCAGCCCTGCTCCAAACTTCACAAACTGGAAAGAACCCAGAAAAATTTCTTAAAGAAAAAAACCTAACCAGGTTTTCCCAAGTACCTCCCAATTTTAAAAAATGTGATTTATTTTTTTAAGAAGAAAATCAGTAGCTCTGAAAAAGAGAAAATTAGTTATTAAACAAAGCAGCCAGGTGCTTTTAGTAGCAGGTATTAAAGTCAGCAAAAATCAACAAATGTACTTTTCAATCACCTATGTATCACATTAACTAAATATGGGGTTGGCCAAAAAGATCTTACCAAAAAAAACACCCCACATGGATGTTTTGGCCAATCCAATGTTATGCCAGTGTTGATTCTTTTCTTGATTAAACAAGTATTTCATATTATGAAGTAGAACTAATAATGACTTGTGTTTATTCTTGTTCTTTATTTACCAAGAATCAAATCCAAAGTTTTAAATATATCTTTTATGTGATGATAAGACCAATTTAACTATTCTGAGAAAAAGGATGCTCCTTTGATTTGGGGCTGAGTTTACATGTGTGTCACATCAACAAGTGGGCAAATTAACAGATTTCTGTTACACACCTATAGTTCTATTTTGCTCTTTTAAGAGTTTCTAAGGGAAGTAAAAAATATCCGCTCACTACTGGAAATCTGAACACTGACTAGGTACTTAGTGATATTATGGAACTACTAACTACTACTGATACTGGAAATATCATGATAATGGTATTATGGTCATTTAAAAGTCCTTATCATTAAATGATACACACTAAAATATTTAGATGTGAAATTAAAAAAAAATGTTTCATGAGTCTAATTTGTATTTACTCATTAGATCAAAGCAAAAGTAAACATGTTCTCTGGGAATCCATGAACTTATCAAAAGTGTCAACATAGATAAGATCTACTTATTTGCTGGTAGAGGTTAGGCTGTCAACAGTAAATCATCAAATATCAAGAAGTCATCAATATCAAAACATAAAACCCAGCCTGAGTTTATTGGTAGTAGAGAAAAGTTAAACGCTATTCAAATGCTTTCACTTAAAATTACTCCAAAAATTCACTATATCCTTCTACATACACCAGCATTCAACTGAACACTAGTACCACATGATACTCCTCTAAAAAGGGTTCTATGATCAATTAATGTTGAGAAACAAAGTATATCATATTCATAATTAGCATAAAAAGGATCTGAAAAGTCCTAAAGCTGAACAAAAAAAAAACCTATGTTCCCAAGGCTAGAACTGTATTATTTTTGGCCTATTATCTTTTTCATATTCTGGTAAACTGAGTATAAATATATAATATAGATATACAATAAACAAAGGGATATTTACAGATGCATTTTAGTATTTAAAAAAATAAATGTTATAAAGCCAAAATCTATTTAAAATCTTTATGCATTTTTAATATTTCTTCAATAGACTAAAACATTACATTAGGCAGTCTTATCAAGGCTGACTAGGAGCAAAACCACAGGATATCACTGTATAGATAAATCCATCATTTCATAGCATAAGTTGAATGGTATATTATTTCTATGTAAGACTGCTGAAATCTCTTTTGCATTAAGATATAAGAAAAAACCGTATCACTTCTCTTAAATAATCTGATCCTTCACCTTTAAAAGCCTCTTCTAATCTATGAAAAAGGTAATATTTAACAAAAATGCATGTAATGGTATATGAATCACAAGTTTTATTTTAAAGCTATTTTACTAGAAATTGGAACACATTAAGTGCAACACCAACAATAAAGTGACATGATATAATGTAATACTTGAGGAATAATTCTGATTTTTGCCAAAAGTTTAAAAGAATTCTGAATCTCTCCAGAACTACGTACAAACACACATGCACATTCACACACACACAATTGGCTTTTCCACTTTACCATTTTGATACCCTCCCCACGGCACAGCATTTCGTACTTCTGTCTCTCTGGCAGGTAATCCACAGCAGCACCTTTTTTCTTCAGTGTGGTTTTCTGATCAGATTGGTCATCTGAAGAAGACTTATTGGTATCTTTTTCTTTAGCCATTATATACTCAAAATATTTTAAGTTGCCATTAGCTCTCTGATGTTCAGGATCTGTTACAAAAGAAAGCATGTCCATGAGTAAGTTTACAGTTGTTCAAGCATGAGCGTACGATACAAGTGGAGGAACATGTAACTTACCTTCCAAACCAGGTTGCTTTATGAGAGTGAAAGGAGGCATTAATGAAAATTATTATACCAAAACAACAAGTATAAATCAGTACTGCCCCAAGCAAATCAAGATGTATAGTCATCCTATATAAAGAAAGTTCTGGAGATGGAATCAGCTATCTATTTCAAAGTAGTAATTATTGCTTTTACTTTGAGAATGTTCCATGTGACAAGTTACTAAGCAGCCAAAGGAACTACGATCAATTTGATGTCAAATGAATTTTAAAGTATTACTGATTAAACTTATTTTAAGCAACAGATAAAGATTTTTCTGAGATTGAAATGTAATGACCATGGGGAAGACAGGGTATACAGTTCAAAGGTTACCTTTACCACAGATAATATTATAAATGCCGAACACAGTCTACTTCTGAGGGCTGAGTGCATTTCAGTCCCAAAATTCTAAGTGAGACAGAAAAGAGAAACTAAACATTTTCAAATAAGCCAGAATCCACTAACTGCCTCAGAATTGCTAGTCATAATTTTTAGCTATCTTTTAGTAGGGGGAAGGAGGACAACTCCACCCATCTGGGAGGAAAAAAAAATATAAACCACCACACACACACACAAATGAAACAGACAGACTAGGACACAGAAAGTTCACTTGTGACATTAATTGAAGTGTTTTTAAAAAAAAAATCCAGCCTTAGATTTGTAAAATACTTCTTGTCTTTGAGAAACTGCTTATAATATGTTGTGATGTACAGAATATGAGGCTAATTTTGTAAAAGAAATGGAAAAATGGGGGGAGAAGAGGGTATGCTACAAGGAAACAAAAAAAATTGGTAGGTATCTCTGGGTGACTGGTTTATAATGACGCTTCTGTATCTTTTTCTACTTTTAAAATTTTTTCTAAAATGAAGTATTTTTAAGTCAGGAGAGAAAAAAATCACTTAAAATACTGGGGGAAAAGGGCTAATTGAATATCTCAATTTATCAATTCATTCAACTAAGAAATAACCTAATTTCAAAAGCTTATTTTCAGATGTAATCCTCTTGAATTGTTTGACTCTCCTAACATACACATATTTACCTATTTATAAAAAGAATTTAAGTTTTAAAGCTTCATTATATACCAAAGGCCACATGACTTTTTTTAGCATACAATTCCACCACCACAGATTCTAAGTTAGTAGGTTTGGGGTGACAGCAAGGAATTTTCATTTCTAATAAGCATGCAAGTAATTCTGATCATTGGCCTTTGGATCATACTTAGAGAAACACTACATCCCTCTTAAAAATACTAGTGGTAAAATCTTCGTATCATATTTTCCTAATATTTAAATATGACAATCAAATATAGTTTCATTCTATTTATTTCTGTGAAAGAATTTCAATCTCCAATGGAACTGGAAGATATTAAATGGAAAATCTCATGGATGTACCCTCAGGAACACAAAACTTAAAGACTGAGACTGATTTCCCACAAATGCCCAATTTTCAGAAAACTGATAATATTTGAATTTTCTTAAATTTCAGGGAATTGATCAAGGGTTGCCTCATGTCAATCTTGAGAAATTTTGCTTACAGTTTCCAGGGGCATGAACAAGAAATGACCCAGGTTGAGATGGTCTTACAAAGTAAGCTAAATTGAGCTTTGTTTGTATGACTGGAGGGTTTTGTCTGCCTAGGGAATGTTCAGTGCTGGTCCCCATTTGTTTCTGGTTTCAACAAACTCTAACTGAACTCTCACCTCTTTATATTTCCTGCCCTACTCCAAACCCTCAACGGACTTACCTACAGCTTCCTACATCTTGCATGTCCCAAATGCAGTTCCTCTGTTACTCCTGAATAAACTCATCTTTCTGACAATTATGAGTTTGCTTCATTTTACCTTTTTATTTAGGTTGACATTTCAAATCACTATTTCCAAACAGGAAATTCAATAAATCAAAAATTTCCTTCAAAGGATACTGGTTAATATTTAATATGGCAACATGGCAAATAAACATCTTTGACTGAGTTAGCTATGTTCGATTCAATTTTGAAGTTCCTAAGAAGTACAGAAAAACTGTACTTCTTACAGTTTCTTCTGTGTAGAGAGAAACACAGCTACTCTTATAGTACTATTAGGTGAGAAAAATCAGTTGCATTTAGAAGATAAACAGAAAGATAAAGTATGTCTGACAGATGAGCTCTTGACTTGTGACAAAAGTACCAAAACTATATGAAAAATACACAAACTCATACATAATTAGAATTAGTATATCTATATATCCCCAAATATATCCTTAACCTTGAATTAGGCCAAATTAACATACCTAGTTCAAGCAGCTTCTTTGTGAGCAAAAGCGCCTTATCCAGGTCTCCCTGCTGGTATACCGCATAGCTCAAATAATCTAGAACAGAGACTTTATCAATGGTAGAAACCTCGCCATCATCCAGCTGCCTCAGTGCTTGTTCCATCCACAGTTCTGTATGGTAATAATCTGCTTCTGTGTAGGCCACTTTGCCCAACTCAAAACAGTCCTCGACTGTTAAAAAAGATTTGTGTTTTACTCCTGTGGAAAGAAAATGCAGAGAACTTTAAGAATCTTAATACTATTATGTGTTTATTTAGGACTATACTCCTTTCAAAGTACTATCACTCTTACTTGAACCTCACAACCACCTTCTGAGGTAGGAAAAGCCAGAATTACCCAAAGTTTATAAACAAAGGAACAAAGTACAAGGTAATGAAACATGGCAAGGATCACATAGCTAATAGGTGACACGGGACCCAGAGAATCCAAGATTTCAACTATCAGTCATCATACCAAAAAGACGCACCAATTAAGCTGAAGTATGGAATTTTCCAACACAGTGGGAATCACCATATAAGATATATCTAACTCTTAACCAATAACTTATGATAAAGGGATACATGGGAGAGAGACAAACTTGTCTATTGACTCCTTCCCCTACAATTCCCCTTTTCAAAAATACTAATGATGTCATTTACATACCATAAAGTTCATCCAGTTAAAGAATTCGACAGTTTTTCACTATATTCACAGAGCTGTACAACCATTACCATTATACGATTTTAGAACATTTTCATTACCCCAAAAAGAAACGCTATAGCCATAAGCAGTCACTACCCATTATATCTCCCCTTTCCTGCCTTATTCCTAGATACCACTAATCTACTTTCTGTATCTACTTGTCTATTCTGGCTATCGAACGTAAATGGAATTACAACAGGTAGTCTTTTGTGACTGGACTGTTTTACTCAGCAGAATGTTTTCAAGGTTCTTTTTATTGCCAAATACCAGCCCACTGTAGGATAGACTACATTTTGCTTATCAGTTGATAGACATTTGAGTTGTTTCCACTTTTCTGACTTCTATGAATAATGTTACTATAAACATTCATGTACAAGTTTTTGTGTGGACATATTTTTTCATTACTCTTGAGTATATACATAGCAGTGAAATTGCTGGGTCTCATGGCAACACTATGCTTACCATGTTCAGAAACTGCCAAGCTGTTTTCCAAAGTGGCTGTACCATTTTACAATTTTACAATCCTGTCTGTATGCTCATACATAGAGCAATGTGTGAGGGTTCCAATTTCTCTACATTCTCACCAGTACTTGCTACTGCTCATCTTTTTTATTACGGCCACTGAGGGCATGGAGTAGCATTTCATTGTGGTTTTTAAATTTTATTTCTCTAATGATGATGTTGAACATGTTTCTACATGCCTATTGTCCATCAATATATCATCTTTGGAAAAATATCTGTTCAAATCCTTTGTCCATTTCAAAACTTGGTTGTCTTTTTACTATTGACTACGTTTCAAATGTTGTACAATCACCATTACTTTTATAAGAATAAGGAAAAGATAAAGAACTACAGAAACAAATAAATGTAAAAACTATTCTCTGAATGACAGCAATCATATTAACATTCCATTTTATAAACAGTAAATCAAATGAGTTAAGTAGAGACTTAAAAAAGAGTCTGACTATTTTATGCTGTTCTTTGTTTATAGCATGTTAAGTAAGCAATAGTGAGAAAATTACATCTGGACCACATATTCGGGGGTGAAGGGAACTGCTTCTGATATAAAACACAGGTGATCCTTGAACAACAAAATTTGCATTGCATGGGTCCATTTATATGTGCATTTTTTTCAATAAATACATATATGTATTATAAATGTATTTTCTATTCCTTATGCTTCTCTAAATAACATTTTCTTTTCTCTAGCTTACTGTATAGTAAAAACATAGCATACAATACATACAACATATGAATTGTGTTAATAAGCAACTGTTTAAAATAATCAGTAAGGCGTCTGGTCAACAGTAGGCTATTAGTAATTAAGTCTAGGGAGAGTCAAAATTTACACGCAGATTTTCGACTGCTCAGGAGCTCAGCAGCTGTAACACCAGCATATTTGAAGGATTAACTCTACCTAGAAATGCTGGATAAAGTGTAACAGTTATCCATTTACCCATTTGTACGATGGCCAGATTCACAGGAATTAAGCAAATTTTTTGAGGTCAAAACCAAAAAGGAGCTTGAAACCTAGAGAGATAAGTAGAGGATGAAGCTGCATCTCCTCTGGAGGCAGTCATCAGATGAGAAAACTAGAAGCATGATTTTTAACCATCAAGAAAGGGATAAAGGGATAAAATGGCTCATTTTACCCTAATGGCTCAGTGGTAAAGAATCTGCCTGCCAATGTGGGGGACATGGGTTCGATCCCTGGTCTGGGAAGATCCCACATGCCGAGGGACAACTAAGCCCGTGTGCCACAACTGAGTCTGTGCTCTAGAGTCTGCGAGCCACAACTGCTGAGCCCATGTACTGTAACTACCGAAGCCCCAGTGCTCTGGAGCCTGTGTTCCGCAATAGGAGAAACCATCTCAATGAGAAGCCTGTGCACTGCAGCTGGAGAGTAGCCCCGACTGCCATAACTAAAGAAAAGCCTGCACAGAAATGAAGACCCAGCACAGTCAAATAAATAAATAATTTTTTTTAAAAAAGAAAGGGATAGGAGATAAAGCCTCAGGCCCATGCAAAGTGACAGAACAGACCCTCGAAAAACTACATCTTGAATTAAAAAATGAGCTAGAAAAAACACTTGTCAGCTGGCAAAGAGAAACAACAAAAGAACTTATTCTTCTCATTCTGCACTGTAGGTAAGGAAACAAATCTCTTAAGAATTCCACAGGCATGCCTTCTGGGAGGTTTCGATTTCAAATACATGCTGTCTCCATGGTCTGGGAAACTAAAGCCAAGAATTTAACTTAAAGTGGCTGGAGGCTGGTAAGGTCAAAGGACATCTGGCAGAAGCAACATTTATATTCTGCAAAATGCACCCTCACCTCTGGTTTTGCAATATTCCCACACACAATCTGAAGAAATGCACACAATTCAAAATCACAAAGCACACAATTAAACAAGCCACTATGAGCAAAATTAACAGAAACTATTCAAAAAAGTATTAGACATCACCCAATATATTCAGATGTTATCAGATTAAGAATACAAAATAACTATGATTAAAATGTTTAAAGAATTTCTAAAAAAAAGAATATATGAACATATAAGATACCCTAAAAAGACCAGGAAGATGTGAGTAGGAGAAAAAAATAGAACTTTCAGAAATTATAAATATTATCAGTGAGACAAACATGTATTGCTCAAGTTTAATAGCAAGTTAGACACAACAAAAAAGAGAATAACATACCTAGAAGAGAGAACTGAACAAATCACCATGGGATAAATGACTCAGAACGGAGCGGAGAGGAGGAATACATATCAAGTGCTAGTTAAGAGACAAGGAAGAAAAACTAGGAAGACAGCAGAATGTGGGAAAGGCCCTATTTAAAGAAATAACAAGTGAACAATTTTCGAGGATTAGAATGCATGAAACCAAAGATTCAGGAAGCACAGAGAATCCTAAGCCAAAGTACATGCAAGGGATTCTAAAGGATTTGTTTCAACAAGGAGGAGGAAAATAATTCCAAAAGAAAAGTCTGAGGTACCAAAAAAAAAAAAAGAAAAATTGGTATACATTTAAAGAAAAGTGAGCTATCAGATTAGCAAAATTTCAAAGTCTAAAATTTTTTTGTGATGCTGTGGGGAAACAGGTACTCTCGTGTATCACTAGTAGAAAAAATGACACTACCACTAAGGAGGGAAACTGGAACAATACTAGCAAAATGTCCTATACATCTACTCTGAATCAGTGGCATCATTTCTAGAAAAAATATCCCAAAGATCACTTGGCAAAAAAAAAATATGCACAAGGTTAGTGGCAACATTATCTTCATAATTTCAAAAGACCACAAACAAAACAAGTGTCCATATCAATGGAGCCCCAGTTAGATATAAATTCACAAACTAGAGTAACAGGTAGCTGTAAGAAGAAATGAAGATTTTTACATAGCATATGAGGTAATATCTAGAGCATATCAATAAATTAAAATACCAAAATACAGAAAGTATACCATCCTGCCTTCTCTGCTGATGCTGAGAGGAAATAGGAATATATATACACATTTGCTTATATTTTAAAGAAGAAACAATGGAAACCAAAAACCTAATCAAGTGGTAGTTCATATAGGAAGAAGAAAACAACAGTTTGGGAAGTAAAGAAGGATGGTCAAACTTCTATAAGTGGACCTTATTAATACAGTTTGGACTCTGAATAAAAAAAAGTTCTGCATAACTAAAACTAATATGAGAGACATGGTGGTCGTGGTCAAAAGGTACAAACTCCCAATTATATGATAAGTCCTGGGGATGTAATGTACAGCATGTTAACTGTCGTTAATAATACTGTATTGTATATTTAAAACTGTTGGAAGAGTAGATAAGATTTTAAAAGAAAAAAAGTTTTGTAACTATGTGATGTGATGTGATAGTACATGTTAAGCAAACATATTGTGGTGATCATTTCGCAACATATACTTATCCAAGTCATACTGCACACCCAAAGCTAACACAAAGTTACATGTCAATCATATCTCAATTTTTAAAAAGTTTATTTGGGTGCCTCTTTTAAATAAAAACACTAGATTTTTTTAATAATAGAAGAGGACAAAGATAGGATATAAATTAAAAATTGAGCCTGCAGGGCTTTCCTGGTGGTCCAGTGGTTAAGAATCTGCCTTGCAATGCAAGGGACACCGGTTCAATGCAAGGGACACTGGTTTGATCCCTGGTCCAGGAAGATCCCACAAGACACAGAGCAAATGAGCCCATGTACCACAACTACCGAGCCGATGGCCTAGAGCCTGTGAACTGCAACTTCTGAGCCCACGCCCCTAGAGCCTGTGCTCTGCAACAAGAGAAGCCACTGCAGTGAGAAGCCTGTGTAGCAAACAAAGACTAGCCCCTGCTCACCACGAGAGAAAGCCCATGTGCAGCAACAAAGACCCACCACAGCCAAGTACATACATAAATCTAAAAAAAAAAAAGATCCTGTGATAAATTTGCTTTCAGTGAAAAAGACATAGAAGAAGAAGAAAACGGAAGGGGAGAAAGAAAAGGAGGAGAATATTTTCCAACTTTTGATACCAAAGTCCAAACAATAAATGTGAAGCTCTGAGTGGTTTAATGTTAATGTCAAAATATCTTACCTATACCAAAATAAAAAGATAGAGCATGTCCATGGATTACAAAATTGTCTTGTTAAAATGACAATGTTGCCCAAATTCTCCCCAAGATTCAAAACAAACCTAATTAAAACTCCTACAGGCCTTTTTATAGAAACTACCAAAGAAATTCTAAGATTTATATGGAAATTCAAAGAGTCTAAAATAGCCAAAGCAATTTTAACAAAGAACATAAGTTAAAGGACTTATTCACAAGTGTTTGCAAGTACGTGGAGGTACTGAAATGCTCATATACTAATGACAAGAGTATAAAATGGTACAAACATCTGGTAGTTTCTTAAAAATCAAATATATACCTACCAATTATTTTACTTTAAAAATAAGATATATACCTACCATACAACCCAGCCAATTCACTTCTAGGTATTTAACCAAAAGAAACACATGCCTAATGTGTCTGATGACAGCACAAAGGAAATAGAAAGGAACACAAGAGTGTTTTCCTTAAAAACTTCTGATTGAATATACTTCAATGATTAGTATATTGGCTAGAATCAGACTTAGCTTTAACCTACCCAGTGATAACATTTTTTTTTCAGTGCTAGCAGAAAAGGTTAATGAAAAATTAAGAAGAAATAAAATCAAGGACACATTTTGCTAGTGATTCTTTGTCTAGGGGATAACATGCTCTGGTCTGAGGATGTTAGATTTCTGTACAAAGCAGAGTCCTAATACGGGGGTATATGTACTGGAGGATTACATGGACTAATACAATCAAATATTCAAATCATACAACTACCTCCATTTACTGTATATATATATTTTTGCCTCCTGTTAGTCACTTATAGATAGTAACTGATTATCATGCTCGCATGCTCAGTCCCTCAGTTATGTCTGACTCTGCAACCCCATGGACTATAGCCCCCCAGACTTCTCTAGTTTTCCAGGCAGGAATACTAGAGTGGGTTGCCATTTCCTCCTCCAGGACATCTTCCCAACCTAGGGATCAAACTAGAGTCTCCTCCATCTCCTGCGTTGGCAGGTGGATTCTTTACTACAGTGCCACCTGGGAAAACCATAACTGATTATCAGTGTACTACTAAAATGAAAACAAAGATCCATATTTTGACAGTTACTCTCTACTTCACACTCTAATCTACAAAAGGATACCAATAAACTAACTTATTAATAGTTTAACATGATGCAATTTCAGAAACAAAAGAAACATACTGAATTTTGACTTATTTTTCAGTTACAAGAACTGGAATACAGTTCTAAGACGAGCTTTATACTGCAGAAATTAAGAATGTCTTTTCTCAGGGACATACAAAAGACACAAGTGGACAGTATGCCATTAATAAATATAGACAGCACCAGGAAAATTTTTCACATGACCTTATATCCTGGCAATATTATTTGAAAGCATAATGGAGACAGCAGAGGATCTTGAGCTATTCTGCCTTGGTAAAGTATCTCTGGTTAGCTTACCTATTGATCTATTCACAATTATCAAAGGCAAAATGTCTGGGAAATGTATTAAAGAAAATGAAAACGAAAGAGAGTGACGTAGCATTTGAAAGGGAAGGCTGCTTCCAAAGTAGAGAACATGAGAAGAAAAAGTAATGGACAAGAAGACAAATAAAGGGAAGTGATGTTGGCAGAAAAATACATAAAAAGCATTCATACAAAGCATGAACAGTTAGAATTTGACGACAAAAAAAGGCAAATTCTTTCAGTTCAAAGCAAATGGCACAGATGATTGACATTAGCATGTCAAACTGAACGTAGCGAAGGAGAGGATAGGATGACTTGCGAGAGTAGCACTGACATATATACACCACCATGTGTAAAACAGGTAACTGGTGGGAAGCTCTGTACAGTACAGGGGAGCTTGGTTCTGCGCTCTGTGATGACCTGGGTGGGAGGCGGGGGAGGGAGACTAAAGAGGGAGGGGCTATCTGGATACTTATAGATGATTCTGTAAAGTAATTATCTTCCAACTTAAAAAAAAAACTGAATGTAGTAACCCAAATTACACTTAAAACACAAAAGTCCTTTAAATTTATTATCACAGTATAAACTATAAGAATATGTGACAGTAGACAGTATAGGAAAATTTACTTAGAAATTTTTGGCTCACTCTTAAAATGCAAGATTTAATTTTAAAATTCTTATCCTTTTATAGGAACACTTACTGGATAAAAACTTGATTTGTAAGGAACAAATACATTTAAAATGCACATACCTGGGAAGCTAATGTCTTGTATCAGAGGCAATATGGTACACTCATAGCTAAGTGCACTCCAGAGATGTACAGAGAATCTACTGCTTGGTGTAGTAACCTTATCAGTTCACCAAGATTATGATGCAAATGACCAATAAGAACATTCAACTTCTACCTGAAGTAACTCAGATTTTATATATGACATATTCTATACAAAAAAAAAGTGTAGATGACACAAAATTTTGTGGGCATTAGTTCCCTGCTGTCCCCTTTGCCTATCAAAGCAATACCACCATTCTCTTAAACTTTACCACCCACCCCTCAAAAAAGTGTAATATCTCTGGAAGCTATGAATCTATTAAACAAATTAGGGTTAGGAACAACCTGAAACTAAAGGAACAGTCCATATGAACTGTAAAAGCATCATCAATGCCAAAATACATATAACTTATCAGATTTTATATTAAAATATCAAGAAAGCATTTCAAAAGGTAGGCTCAAAAAAGAGAAACAGACAAAATTAATCAAGGAGTAACATCACATCAATATAAATCCACTGAAAAAAAGCATTTCTCTGATTTTTTGGGGGGTGAGGCAATTTAAAAAAGCAAATCACTCTTCCCTCCAGTCCTTATCCTTAAGGTTTCACATCTCAACTGCTACAATTTTAAATCTGACAAAAGCAAGTGTTAGCAAGGACATTAAGAAATGAGAACTCTCATACATTGCTGGAGGGAATATTACCGAAATTGGGTACATCTGCTCTGGAGAACAATCTGGCTACATCTAGTAAAGTTTGAGAGCCTTACATCCTAGAGGAACTCTTGCATGTGTGCAATGGACACAAGAAAACATAATGAAAATGTTTGTTGAAACCTTGGCCCTGCAAAAATTGGAAATAACCTAAGCTACCACTGTCATCTCTTAAATCCTCCCTGATTTTTTTGTCCCTACCTTTGGGTCTCAAACCATTCTGTAGCCAGAATGATGTCTTTAAAATGAAAATCATATAATTTCCCTGTTTAAAACTTTTCAATAACTACACATTATACTCAGAATGGTTCAAACTTCTCTATCTAACTTACAAAGTCCCTCAAGGGATGGCTTCAGCTTTACCTACAGAGCCTCATCTCTCACTGTTCTCACACTGTCCCATGCCCCCAGTTCATGCACTTAGCTCTTAAACAAACTACTTGCTAGCTATCTAATTTAAACATTCTCTCCTCTCTGGCCTATATACATGTTCTGTTTGGAATATTCTTTCATACCCCCTATTTCCTGGCTAATTCCTTGTCCATTATATCTCAATTTTTTAACATATTCTGTCTTTAGGAAGTCTTACTTTATACCTCTCATTTATCAAGTTCAGAATTAGATTTCTATGTGCTCCATAGTCTCCTGAGTTATCTCTAGCTAGGCATTCATCATACTATAGCATAAAAATATAAGTACCCTAAGGGCAAAAACAGTGTTATTCATTATTGCACCTCTAATACTTATACACAACGGTTATTATGTTAAATAGATATTAAATAGTTACTAAATGGCTTATATCTATTAAACAAATTGGGTTTTAAACCAAAAGCAAATTAAAAAACAAGGCTGTGATCTTATTACAAGCATTATAACAGTAGAAACAGAAAATAAAATTTGCAAATGTATACTTTTTTGGAAGTCCAACTTAATGGAATTACATTACTGTTTAATGGAACACCATTAGTTTTTCCACTTGCTATTTCATTCCAAATTTAGAAAGATAAGCAAGAAAAACATCTTAAGTCTTTCATCCCACTGTATTCTCTTACTGAGAAAGTCAATTTCAGTATGAAGACAGAGGTAACATATTTTATTTTTCCAACTGACAAGAACAAGAAGATAGTAATGGGATATTCATAGAATAAATGAGAGATGGCAAAAGCAAACTATCATGTGAAGGTAGATATCAGTAACACAAGTAAAACTGAAAAATTTCAAATTTTACAAAAATTAAACAACACACTCTACATTCTTTAACAGCTAACAGAAAAAAAAAGAAACAGAAAATTAGAAAATACTTAAAAGACAAATGAAAATGAGAATACAACATACCAAAACTTACAAGATACAATGAAAGCAGTGCTAAGGGTGAAATTTATAGTTATAACTCTTGCATTAAAAAAACAAGATCTACGGCCTTACTTTACAACTTAAGAAACTAGAAAAACAAAAACAAACAACCCAAAGCTAGCAGAAGGAAGGAAATATTAAAGCACAGAATACAAAATAACAGATAAAACAAAAGAAACCAAAAGTTGCTTCTCTGAAAAGAATTTTGTCAATAAAACTGACAATCTTTTAGCTACATGGACCAAGAAAACAAAAGACAAATGATTAAAATTAGAAATGAAAGTGGGGATACTTTTACTGATTCTATAGAAAAACAAAGGATTATAAGAATTTTATGAAAAATTGTACACCAACAAACTGAATAACCTAGATGAAACGGACAAATTCCTAAAAACACAAACCCTACCAAGACTAAGAAAAAAATAGAAAATCTGAATAGACCTTTAACTAGTAAGGAAACTGAATCAGTTATCAACAGTTTCCTGACAAAAGAAAAGTCCTGTTTTTATTTCCACAAATAAGTGGAAAACATACGCCATGTTCATGGATTGGAAGACTAATAGCTTCAATGGAGAATTCTATCAAACATTTAAAAAAAAACCTAATACCAATCCTTCTCAAACCTCTCAAAAAGATAAGAAAGAACACTTCTTATCTCGTTCTATGAGGCCTGCATTATCCTCCTACCGAAACCAGAAAAAGACACTACAAGAAAACTACAGACCAACATCACTTATAAACACTGATGAAAAAATTTTCAACAAAATACTAATAAACAAGGACTTCCCTGATGGTACAGTGGTTATGACTCTGCCCTCCTATTGCAAGAGTCCCAGATTCAACCCCTGGTCAGGGAGCTAGATCCACCTGCCACAACTAAAGAGCCCATGTGTGTAGCTCAGATCCAGCAAAGCCAAATAAATATTTTTTAGAAAATACTAGCAAACAGAATCCAGCAGCATAGGATTATACACCACGATTACATGGTTACACACCATGACCAAGTGGAACTTATTCCTGTAATGAAAGGATGTTTCAACATATGAATATCGATCAATGTAACACACTACATTAATGGAATAAAGGGGGAAAAAACCTATGATCATCTCAACTTACGCAAAATAAGCAACTGACAAAATTCAGTATTCTTTCATAATAAAAAAAACACTGAACAAACTAGGAATAGAAGTTTAACTATCAATACTTTAACATAATAAAAGAAATATTTGAAAACCCCACTCAATGGTAGAAGACTGAAAGCTGCTTCTTTGAGAATGAGAACAAGGATGCCCACTTTTGCCACTGTATTCAACTTGGTACTTGAAGTTCTAGCCAGAACAAATAGGCAAGAACAAGCTTAAAGGTACCCAAATCGGAAAGGAGTAAGTAAATTGATCTCTATTTGCAGATAACAGTTTTTTGTTTTTGCCACACCACATAGCTTGTGAGATTTTAATTCCCCAACCAGGAATTGAACCTGCACCCTGGGCAGTGAAAGCTCAGAGTCCTAGGCCCTGGATTACCAGGACACTCCCCACAGATAACATTATCTTATACTAGAAAATCCTTAGAATCCTCCCGCAAAAACACTTGTTAGAACTAACAAATGAATTCAGCCAAGTTGCAGGGTGCAAAGACAACACACAAAAATGAGTTGCATTTCGATGTATCAATAATAAACAATATAAAAAATTACTAAAACAAATCTAAGTATAAAATACTTAGGTATTAACCAAGGAGGTGAAAGGCATACAGTGAAAACTACAAAAAGCTACTGAAAGACAACATAAATAAATTTAAAACATATTCCATGTTCATGGATTGGAAGACAACATTGTTAAAATGTCAATACTACCCAAAGTGATCTGCAGATTCAATGCAAAAGACAGAAATAGAAATAGAAAACTCCACCCTAGAATTCATACAGAATCTCAAGGAACCCAGAATAGCCCAAAAAAAATCTTAAGAAAGAACAAAACTGGAGAACTCATACTTCCTGATTTCAAAACTTAATACAAAGCTACAATAGTAGTGTGTAAAAAACCAACTTATAGACCTGCATAAAAACAGACTTAGAGACCAATGCAATAGAGAGCCAGAAATAAACCCTTGTATATATTGTCAAATGATTTTTGACAAACATGGCAAGACCATTCAATGGGAAAATGATGCTTTTTTCAACAAATGGTGCCAAGAAAACCAAATATTTACATGCAAAAGAATGAAGCTGAACCCTTACCAAATACCACATGTAAAAATTAACTCTAAATAAATCAAGGACCTAAACATAAGACCTAAAACAGTAAAACTCTTAGAAGAAACCATAGGACAAAAGCTTCATAACACTGGATTAGGCAATGATTTCTTGTATATGACGCTAAAGGCACAGGCAACAAAAGAAAAAACAAACAAACTGGACTTTGTAAAAATTTAAAAATTTGGATACAAAATATCAATGGAGTAAAAAGGCAACCCACAGGAGAAAATATTTGCAAATCATGTATCTCATAAGGAATTAATATTCAGAATATATAAAGAATCTCTAAAACTCAACAGCAAAAAAGTGAATAACCAAATTAAAAAATAGGCAAAGGACTTGAACAGATATTTCTTCAAAGAAGACAAACAGACAGCTGCTAGTAAGTACATGAAAAGATGCTCAACATCAGTGATTAGGGAAATGCAAAACTGCAGTAAGATACCACCTCACACACACTAGGTTGGCTACTATCCAAGAAAAGGAAAGAAATGGGGAAGGAAAAAGCCACCCAAGTCCAGGAAGCCCAGAGAGTCCCATAGAAGACAAACCCAAGGAGAAACACGACAGGACACATGTTAATCAAACTAACAAAAATTAAACACAAAGAGCAAGTATTAAAAGCAGAAAGGGAAAAGCAACAAATAACATACCAGGGGATCCCATAAGGCTGATTTTTTTAACAGAAACTATTGGTAAAGAATCCACCTGCAATGCAGGAGATCCTGGTTCAATTCCTGGGTCAGGAAGATCCCCTGGAGAAGGGATAAGCTACCCATCCCAGTATTCTTGACCCTGCCTGTGGCTCAGCTGGTTAAAAAATCCGCCTGCAATGCAGGAGACCTGGGTTCAATCCTTGGGTTGGGAAGACCCCCTGGACAAAGGAAAGGTTACCTACTCTAGTATTCTGGCCTGAAGAATTCCATGGACTGTATAGTCCATGGGGTCACAAAGAGCTGGACACAACTGAGCGACTTTCACTTTCATACAGGCCAGAACGCAATAGTAGTATATATTTAAAGCAATAAAAAGCAAAATCCTACAACTGAGATTACTCTAGCCAGCAAGAACCTCATTCAAAGGAGAAATCAAAAGCTTTACAGACAAGCAAAAGCTAAGAGAATTCAGCACCATCAAACCAGCCCTTCAACAAATGCTAAAGGAACTTCTCTAGACAAGAAAACACAGAAAAGGCCTATAAAAACAAACCCAAAACAATAAATTAAATGGTAACAGGATCATACTCATCAATAGTTACCCTGAATGTAAATGAGCTAAATGCTCCAACCAAAAGACATAGATTGGCTGAACGCATACCAAAACAAGACCCCTATATATACGGTCTACTAGAGATCGCCTCAAACCTAGGGACGTGAACAGATTGAAAGTGAGGGACTGGAAAACGATATTCCACGCCAACAGAGACCCAAAGAAAGACGTAATAGCAATGCTGGTATCAGACAAAATAGACTTTAAGACAAAGAACGCTGGAAGAGACAAAGAAGGACACTACATAATGATCAGGGGACCACTTCAAGAAGACATATAACAATTACAAATACATATGCACTCAACATAGGAGCCCCTCAATACATAAGGCAAGTGCTAACAAACAGTAACACAATCATAGTGGGGGGTTTTAATATCCCACTCACAACAATGAAAAGATCATCCAGACAGAAAATTAATAAGTAAACACAGGCTTTAAACAATACATTGTATCCATTGGACCTAAATGATATCTACAGGGCATTTCATCCAAAAACAATAGATTTCACTATTTTCCCAAGCGCACATGGAACATTCTCCAGCATAGATCACATCCTGGGCCACAAATCAAGCCTTGGTAAATTTAAAATTGAAATCATTTAAAGCATCTTTTCTGATAAAACACTAAAAAACACAAATACATGGTTGCTGAACCACACGCTTCTGAATAACCAAGAAATAACTGAAGAAATCAAAATATTGGCTAAAAACAAATGACAATTAAAACAAGACAACTCAAGTCTATGGGATGCGGTAGAATCAGTGCGAAGAAGGAAGTTTACAGCAATATAAGTCTACCTCAAGAAACAAGAGAGATACAACCTAACTTTACACCTAAAGCAACCAGAAAAAGAACAACAACAACAACAACAAAACCCAAAGTTAACAGAAGGAAAGAAATCATAAAGATCAGAGCAGAAATAAGTGAAAAAAAAATGAAAGATTATAGCGAAGCTGGTTCTTTAAGAAGATAAAATTGACAAACTATTACCCAGACTCATCAAGAAAAAAAATGGAGTAAAAATCAAAACTCATATCAATAAAATAAGAAATAAAAAAGGAGAAGTTACAACAGACAACACAGAAATACAAAGGATCCTAAGAGACTACTATGATGAGCAACTATATGCCAATAAGTGGACAACTTGGAAGTAACGGACAAATTCGTAGAAAAATATAACCTTCCAAACCTGAACCAGGAAGAAATAAAATCTGGACAGATCAATCACAAGCATGGAAATCAAAACTGAAATAAAAATCTCCAACAAACAAAAGCCCAGGGCCAGATGGCTTCATAGGTGAATTCTACCAAAAGTTTAGAGAAGAGCTAACACTTATCCTGCTCAAACTCTTCCAGAAAACTGCAGAGGAAGGAAAACTTCCAAATTCATTCTATAAGGCCACCATCAACCTGACACCAAAACCAGACAATGTCACAAGAAAAGAAAATTACAAGCCAAAATCACTGATGAACATGGATGCAGAAGTCCTGAAGAAAATTCTAGTGAACAGACTCCAACAATACATTTAAAAGACCATACATCATGAACAAGTTGGCTTTATCCCAAGGATGCAAATATTGTTCAATATGCAAATGAATGTGATATATCATATTAACAAATTGAAAGATAAAAATCATATGATCATCTCAATAAATGCAGAGAAAGCCTTTGACAAAATACAACACCAGGAGGAACATAACTCAACATAATAAAGGACATATCCAACAAACCCACAGCAAATATCCTCAGTGGTGAAAAACTGAAAGCATTTCTTCTAAAATCAGGAACAAGACAAGGACACCCACTCTCACTACTATTATTCAACATAGTTTTGGAAGTCCTAGCCACAGCAATCAGAGAAGAAAAATAAAAGGAATCCAGATTGGAAAAGAAGTAAAACTCTCATTGTTTGCAGATGACATGATTCTCTACATAGAAAACCCTAAAGATGCCACCAGAAAACTATTACAACTAATCAATGATATAGTAAAGTCACAGGATATAAGTTAATACACAGAAATCCCTGGAATTCCTATATACTAATAAAGAAAAATCAGAAAGAGAAATTAAGGAAACAATCCCACTAACCACTGCAATAAAAAGGATAAAATACTTAGGAATAAACTTACCTAAAGAGACAAAAGATCTGTATGCTGTAAGACACTGATGAAAGAAATCAAAGATGACACTAAAAGATGGAGAGATATACAACATTCTTAGATTGAAAGAATCAATATAGTGTAAATGACTATACAGCCCAAAGCAATCTATAGATTCAATGCAATCCCTATCAAACTTACCAATGGTATTTTTCACAGAACTAGAACAAATAATTTCACAATTTCTATGGAAACACAAGTGACCCTGAACAGCCAAAGTAAACTTAGAAAGAAGAATGGAACTGCAGGAATCAACCTTCTTGACTTCACACTATACTACAAAAAGCTACAGTCATAGAGACAGTATGGTACTGGCACAGAAACAGAAATATAGACCAATGGAACAAGATAAAAAGCCTGGAGATAAACCCATGCCCCAATGGACCTTATCTTTAACAAAGGAGGCAAAAATATACAATGGCAAAAACGGTCTCTTCAACAAATGGTTCTAGGAAAATTGGTCAACTACATTACTAAAAGAAAGAAATTAGAACACTTACTAACTCCATACACAAAAAAACTCAAAATAGATTAAAGACGTAAATATAAGACCAGAAACTACAGAAGTCTTAGAGGAAAATATAGGCAAAGCACTCTAACATAAATCACAGAAAGATCCTCTGTGACCCACCTCCTAGAGTAATGGAAATAAAAACAAAAATAAACAATTGGGACCTAATAAAGCCTAAAAATTTTGCACAACAAAGGAAATTATAAGCAAGGTGAAAAGACCACCCATCCTCAGAATGGGAGGAAATAACAGCAAACTTAATGACTGACAAAGATTTAATCTCTAAAATATACAAGCAGCTCATGCAGCTCAATACCAGAAAAACAAACAACCCAATAAAAGTAGGCAGAAGACCCAAACAAACATTTCTCCAAAGAAGACATACAGATGGCTAATAAACACATGAAAGATGCTCAACACCACTCATTATTAGAGGAATGCAATTAAACTATACTGAGGTATCACCTCTCAACGGTCAGACTGGCCATCAAAACATCAACAAACAATAAATGCTGTTTGATGTGGAGAAAAGGGAACCCTCTTATACTTCTGGTGGGAATACAAATTGATATAACCACTATGGAGAACAGTATGGAAATTCCTTTAAAAACAAGGAAAAAATAACATATGACCCAGCAATTCCATTACTGGACATTTACCCTAAGGAAACCATAATTGAAAAGGACCCACATACCCATGTTCATTGCAGCACTGTTTTACAATAGCTAGGACATGGGTGTGACACTGAAAGATGACATGGATATACACTAAAAGATAGGACACTGAAAGATGAACTCCCCAGCTTGGTAGGTGCCCAATATGCTACTGGAGAAGAGTGGAGAAGTAAGTGCAGAGAGAACGAAGACATGGAGTCAAAGCAAAACAACACCCTGTTGTGGATGGGACTGGTGATGGAAGTAAAGTCCAATGCTCTAAAGAACAATACTGTATAGGAACCTGGAATGTTAGGTCCATATATGAAGGTAAATTGGAAGTGGTCAAACAGGAGATGGCAAGAGTGAACATCAACATTCTCGGAATCAGCGAACTAAGATGGACTGGAATGGGTAAATTTAACTCAGATGACAATTATATCTACTATTGTGGGCAAGAATCCCTTAGAAGAAATGGAGTAGCCATCATAGTCAACAAAAGAGTCTGAAATACAGTACATGGGTGCAATCTCAAAAAAGACAGAATTAACTTCGTTTGTTTCCAAGGCAAACTATTCAATATCACAATAATCCAAGTCTATTTCTCGACCAGTAATGCTGAAGAAACTGAAGTTGAACAGTTCTATGAAGACCTACAAGAACTTCTAGAACTAACACCAAAAAAAGATGTCCTTTGCATCACAGGGGACTGGAATGCAAAAGTAGGAAGTCAAGGGATACCTGGAGTAACAAGGAAAATTTGGTCTTGGGAGTCCAAAAAGAAGCAGGGCAAAGACTAACTGAGTTTTGCTAAGAGAACACACTGGTCATGGCAAACACCCTCTTCCAAAACACAAGAGACGACTCTACACATGGACATCACCAGATGGTCAATACTGAAATACTTCATGATGCAGATAACCACGATGGTGTGATCACTTACCTAGAGTCAGACATCCTGGAATGTGAAGTCAAATGGGCCTTAGGAAGCATCACTATGAACAAAGTTAGTGGAGGTGATGGAATCACAGTTGAGCTATTTCAAATCCTAAAAGATGCTGCTGGGAAAGTGCTGCACTCAATACACCAGCAAATTTGGAAAAGTCAGCAGTGGCCACAGGACTGGAAAAAGGTGAGTTTTCATTCCAATCCCAAAGAAAGGCAATGCCAAAGAATGCTCAAACTACCGCACAACTGCACTCATCTCACACGCTGGTAAAGTAATGCTCAAAATTCTTCAAGCCAGGCTTCAACAGTACGTGAACCGTGAACTTCCAGATGTTCAAGCTGGTTTTAGAAAGGCAGAGGAACCAGAGACCAAATTGCCAACATCTGTTGGATCATCAAAAAAGAAAGAAAGATACAGAAAAACATCTACTTCTGCTTTATTGACTATGCCAAAGCCTTTGACTGTGTGGATCACAACATACGGTGGAAATATGGGAATACCAGACCACCTGACCTGCCTCCTGAGAAATCTTATGCAGGTCAAGAAACAACAACAGTTAAAACTGGACATCAAAGGACTGGTTCCAAATCACAAAAGGATTACATCAAAGCTGTTTATTGTCATCATGCTTATTTAACTTATATGCAGAGTACATCATGCTAAATGCCAGGCTGGATGAAGCACAAGCTGGAATCAAGATTGCCGGGATAAATATCAATAACTTCAGATATGCAGATGACACCACCCTTATGACAGAAAGCAAAGAAGAACTAAAGAGCCTCTTGAAAGTGAAAGAAGAGAGTGAAAACGGTGGCTTAAAACTCAACATTCAAAAAACTAAGATCATGGCATCTGGTCCAATCACTTCATGGCAAATAAATGGGGAAACAATGGAAACGGTGAGAGACTATTTTGGGGGGCTCCAAAATCACTGCAGATGGTGACTGCAGCCATGAAATTAAAAGACACTTCCTCCCTGGAAGAAAAGCTATGACCAACCTACACAGCATATTAAGAAGCAGAGACATTACTTTGCCAACAAAGGTCCATCTAGTCAAGGTATGATTTTTCTAGTGGTCATGTATGGATGTGAGAGTTGGACTATACAGAAAGTTGAGTGCTGAAGAATTGATGCTTTTGTACTGTGGTATTGGAGAAGCCTCTGGTGAGTCCCTTGGACTGCAAGGAGATCAAACCAGTCAATCCTAAAGGGAATTAATCCTGAATATTCATTGGAAGGACTGATGGTGAAGCTGAAACTCCAATACTTTGGCCACCTGGTGCAAAGAGCTGACTCACTGGAAAAGACCCTGATGGTGGGAAAGACTGAAAGCAGGAGGAGAAGAGGGCAACAAAGGATGAGATGTTTGGATCTCATCACCAACTCGATGGACATGAGTTTGAGAAAGCTCCAGGAGTTGGTGATGGACAGGGAAGCTTGGCATGCTGCAGTCCATAGCATTGCAAAGAGTCAGACACGACTGAGCAACTGAACTGGACGTGGAAGCAACCCATATATCCATAGACAGATGAATGGATAAGGAAACTGGTACATATACACAATGGAATATTCCTCAGGTATAAAAAGGAATGCATTTGAATCAGTTCTAATGAGATGAATAAACATAGAGCCTATTATACAGAGTGAAGTAAATAAGAAACAAAAGGCAAATATCGTATATTAACGCATACATATGGAATCTAGAAAGAGAGTACCAATGATCCTATGTGCAGGGCATCAGAGGAGACACAAACATAAAGAACTGACTTTTGGACACGGTGGGGGAAAGAGAGGATGGGATGATTTGAGAGAATAGCACTGAAACATATATATTTCCATATGTAAAACAGATAGCCAGTAGGAGTTTGATATTTGATGCAGGGAATGCAAAGCCAGTGCTCTGTGAAAACCTAGATGCATGGGGCAGAAGGGAGGAGACAGGGGGTTTCAAAAGGGAGGGGACATGTGTACCTATGGCCAATTCATGCTGATGTATAGCAAAAGCCATCACAGTATTGTAAAGTAATTGTGCTCAGTCACTCAGTTATGTCCGACTCTCTTGAGATTCCATGGACTGTAGCCCATCAGACACCTCTGTTCATGGAGATTCTCCAGGCAAGGATACTGGAGTGGGTTGCCATTTCCTTCTCCAATTGTAAAGTAATTATCCTCCAATTAAAAATAAATAAATACATAATTATGTGGCAAATAAGGTACAGTATTAATATGCTTGCTAGATGGCAGGTTCATGAATGTTATTCTCTATACTTTTCTGTATATATGAAATTTGTGTAAACAAATTAATAACTTAAAAAAAGAAAATAACCAGTGTAGGCAACGGTCTGGAGAAACTGGAACCCTTATGCACTGTTGGTGGGAATGTAAAGTGGTTTATCTACTATGGAAAAGAGTATGGTGTCTTCTCAAAAATTAAAAATAAAATTACCATCTGATCCAGCAATTCCACTTCTGGGTATATACTCAAGAATGAAAGGCAGTGTCTTGAAGAGCTATCTGCATACCCTTGTTCACAGCAGCATTATTCACAATAGCTGACATGTGGAAGGAGCCCAAGTGTCCACTGACAGATGAATGCATAACAAAATATGGATACATGCAACGGAATATTATTCAGCCTTAAAAATGAAGGAAGTTTCAACATATACAACAAGATGGATAACCCTTAAAGGACATCATACTAAGTGAAATAAGCCAGTCACAAAAAGGCAAACACTGTATGATTCTACATACATGATGTATTTAGAGTAGTCAAAATCAGAGACAAAAAGTAAAATGATAGTTGCTTGGGGCTGGGAAAGTGGGGGTTGGGGAGTTATTGTTTAATGAGTATAGAGCTCCAGTTTCACAAGATGAAAAGAGCTATGCAGATGGATGGTAATAATAGTTGCATAAAAATGCAAATGCCATAAACTGCACATTTAAAATTGGTTAAAATGGTAAATTTTGTTTTCATGTCCTTTTCACAATAAAAAATTTAAACAAATTATCATGAAATCAGCTATAACTTAAAAAAAGAGGGTTTGTGGGCTTCCCTGGTGGTCCAGTGGTTAACAGTCCACCTTGCAATATATGGACACCAGTTGAATCCCTGGTCCTAGTCCTCCGGGTCCAGAGATCCCACATGCCGTGAGGCAACTAAGCATGTGTGCCAAATACTAAGTCCACACCCTAGAGCCCACACTCAACTACTGATTCCATTCTCCATAACTACTGAAGCCTGAGTGCTCTAGAGCCTGTGCTCTGCAAAAGACAAGCCACTGCAATGAGAAGCTGGCATACCACAACTAGAATAGCTTCCACTTTCTGCAACTACAGAAATCCCACATGAAGCAACAAACACCCAACACAGCCAAAAATAAATAAAAGTATTTTAAAAAGTGTTTTGCCAAAAAAGAAGTCAGAAAGCAGGATGTTTCATACGATAGAATACTGAAAATCAGCACACACTCAACATGTCTTGGTTTTAAATTACTGAACATACAAACTTTATCAATTCCCTTATAACTTTACATTCAAACATTGGTATTCTAAAGAAAAGACATTTGGAAAAACAGTTTATTTTTCTTTCATGCTAAAATTGCTTAAGTTAGTCCCTATAATCACAGGCTTTCACAGTAACAAGCTAGCAGCTTATCCACAACTATTAAGAATTAGAGAAAAGGTTGTTGTGACCTCAAAGGCTGTGAAACAAACTAAAGTTAAAAATTTTTAAATACTGAAGTCTTCTTATATTAATATTGTCCTATGGACTGAACAGGGAAGCCAGGAGATGGGTTTTTTTTATAGGCTACAAGAATTCTTACCTGGAAGATCACCCTTTGAGATGGTATCGGTATCCAAATTGTAGGTGTCCTGGAGACGCAACAAAGCTTTGGCTGCCCCAACCTGATCTTCATCATTAGGGAAGTACTGTCTCTGAATGGTTAGGTTAGAGATAAAACCTTAAAACAGAGGAGCAAAACAAGATTTAGACACAAGTTTGAAATGTACAATGTGGGGAATATAGTTGATAACTATGTAATAAATTTGTATGGTGATGACATTTTATACCTAGACTTCTCATGGTGATCATTTTGATATACACAGAAATACAAGATCAATATGTTGTATAACAGGCACTAACATAGTGTTGTAGGTCAATTATGTTTCAAAAACAAACTCATACAAAAAAGATCAGGTTTGTGGTTATCAGAGGCAGGTGGTATGAGTATAGGGGATTTGGAGAAAGGCAGGCAAAAGGCACAAAGTTTCAGGTATGACATAAATAAGTACAGAGAATGTAATGTACAACATGAAAAATATAATTAACACTGCTACATGAAAGAGTACATCCTAAGAGTTCTCATTACAAGGAAAAACATTTTTTCTATTTTTTAAATTTTGTAACTACATAGGATGATGAATGTTCACTAAACTGTGATAATCATTCCATAATGTGTGTAACTCAAATCATTGTACTGTACACTTTGAACCTCTACAGTAACATATGTCAATTATATCTCAACAAAGTTGGAAGAAAAGACTCTAGAACCTCACACACTTTCAATTTCCATCATAAGTCTTATAAAGATTTTTTCAGATCTATAATTATCCACTATATCATGTATAACAAGAAAAAATTAAATACACTGAATAAGACTTGACATACTTCTAACTTGTTAAATCTTCTCAAACCATTTTTGATGTTGCCTATGTAATCTGAGGTCACTGCATAAATTATATCTATATCAATAGGTAAAGATCAACTAATAATTGAGTTTTTGGTTACACAGTACAGCCTCTGCTAAGCTTGAAAACCAAACAGATTTAAAGACTTGAAAACCAACCATTCACCGGCAACAAATTGTATTTTCAGATAAAATGTATGCTCTTAAAGTTCTATTTTCTTCTCCCATGTGTCATATATCACATAAATGTGTAAATATATAAAGTTTTGTGGAATTCTTTAAGGAGAAGGAAGAAATAATTACATATTTCAGACTATTGTATAAGCTCATTTATTAAAATATACTTATATCGATTTAATTATCGAATATAGTGTTCATCAATCAAGGATTGTTCTATATAAATTTTAATATTAATTTTAAAACGATTTACATAAAATATAGCAAAAACTAAATTCAGAAACTAATTACTGATAACTACGTAATTCCTAGGGCTTCCCTGATGGCTCAGCAGGTTAAGAATTTGCCTTCAAAGAAGGAGACACAGATTTGATCCCTGATCAGCAAGATCCCCTGGAGGAGGAAAATGGCAACTTCCTCCAGTATTTTTGCCTAAAACACATTCCATGGAACTACAAGACAATTTTTTACTTCTATTTGGTTTGTTTCATTTTTTCTATTTTATATTCAGTGATCCCATTTCAATTAGTTTATGTTTTCCAATTTCCCCATCTCTTTTTTTCCTTTATGTTTTCAAGCCTTTATCAAACAGAGTAGGAAAGTTTTTATATACATATATGTATAATATATATATTTTACATATATATATATATATTATTTGACAGAATGTGGTCCACTGGAGAAGGGAATGGCAAACCACTTCAATATTCTTGTCTTGAGAACCCCATGAACAGTATGAAAAGGAAAAAAGATAGGACAATGAAAGATGAACTCCCCAGGTCGGTAGGTGCCCAATATGCTACTGGAGACCAGTGGAGAAACAATGAATGAATGAATGAATGAATGAAGGGATGGAGCCAAAGTAAAATCGATGCCCAGCTGTGGATGTGACTGGTGATAGAACCAAGGTCAGATGTAGTAAAGAGCAATATTGCATAGGAACCTGGAATGTTAGGTACATGAATCAAGGCAAACTGGAAGTGGTCAAACAGGAGATGGCAAGAGTGAATGTCAACATTGTAGGAATCAGCGAACTAAGATGGACTGGAATAGGTGAATTTAACTCAGATGACCATTATATCTACTACTGTGGGCAGGAATCCCTTAGAAGAATTGGAGTAGCTATCATGGTCAACAAAAGAGTCTGAAATGCAGTATTTGGATGCAATCTCAAAAATGACAGAATAATCTGTTTGTTTCCAAGGCAAACCATTCAATATCAAGGTAATCCAAGCCTATGCCCCAACCAGTAATGCTGAAGAACCTGAAGTTGATCGGTTCTATGAAGACCTACAAAACCTCTTAGAACTAAAGCCCAAAAAAGATATCCTTTTCATTATAGGGGACTGGAATGCAAAAGTAGGAAGTCAGGAAACACCTGGAGTAACAGGCAAATTTGGCCTTGGAGTACAGAATGAAGCAGGGCAAAGGCTAATAGAGTTTTGCCAAAGGAACACACTGGTCATAGCAAACACCCTCTTCCAACAATAGAAGAGAAGACTACACGTGGACATCACCAGATGGTCAACACTGAAATCAGACTGATTATATTCTCTGTAGCCAAAGATGGAGAAGCTCTATACAGGCAGCAAAAACAAGACCAGGAGCTGACTGTGGCTCAGATCATGAACTCCTTATTGCCAAATTCAGACTTAAATTGAAGACAGTAAGGAAAACCACTAGACCATTCAGGTATGACCTAAATCAAATCCCTTATGATTACACCATGGAAGTGAGAAATAGATTTAAGGTACTAGATCTGATAGACATAGTGCCTGATGAACTATGGACAGAGGTTCGTGACACTGTACAGGAGACAGGGAATAAGATCATCTCCATGAAAAGGATAGAGAAGGAAATGGTAACCCACTCCAGTGTTCTTGCCTGGGGAATCACAGGGTCGGCAGAGCCTGGTGGGCTGCTGTCTATGGGATCGCACAGAGTTGGACACGACTGAAGCGACTTAGCAGCATGGAAAAGAAATGCAAAAAAGCAAAATGGCTGCCTGAGGAGGCCTTACAAATAGCTGTGAAAAGAAGAAAAGCGAAAAGCAAAAGAGAAAAGGAAAGATATTCTCATCTGAATGCAGGGTTCCAAAGAATGGCAAGGAGAGATAAGAAAGCTTTCCTCAGCAATCAATGTCAAGAAATAGAGGAAAACAACAGAATGGGAAAGACTAGAGATCTCCTCAAGAAAATCAGAGATACCAAGGGAATATTTCATGTAAAGATGGGCTCGATGAAGAACAGAAATGGTATGGACCTAACAGAAGCAGGAGATATTAAGAAGAGGTGGCAAAAATACACAGAAGAACTGTACAAAAAATATCTTCATGACCCAGATAATCACGATGGTGTGATCACTCACCTAGAGCCAGACATTCTGGAACATGAAGTCAAGTGGGCCTTAGAAAGCATCACTATGAACAAAGCTAGCGGAGGTGATGGAATTCCATTTAAGCTCTTTCAGATCCTGAAAGATGATGCTGTGAAAGTGCTGCACTCAATATGCCAGCACATTTGGAAAACTCAGCAATGGCTACAGGACTGGAAAAGATCAGTTTTCATTCCAATCCCAAAGAAAGGCAATGCCAAAGAATGCTTGAACTACCACACATTGCACTCATCTCACACGACAGCAAAGTAATGCTCAAAATTCTCCAAGCCAGGCTTCAGCAATACATGGACCATGAACTTCCAGATGTTCAAGCTGGTTTCAGAAGAGGCAGAGGGACCAAAGATCAAATTGCCAACATCCAGTGGATCATCGAAAATGCAAGAGAGTTCCAGAAAAACATCTACTTCTGCTTTATTGACTATAACAAAGCCTTTGACTGTGTGGATCACAATAAACTGTGGAAAATTCTTACAGAGATGGGAATACCAGACCACCTGACCTGTCTCTTGAGAAACCTGTATGCAGGTCAGGAAGCAACAGTTAGAACTGGACATGGAACAACAGACTGATTCCAAATAGGAAAAGGAGTGCGTCAAGGCTGTATATTGTCACCTTGCTTATTTAACTTATATGCAAAGTACATCACGAGAAACACTGGGCTGGAAGAAGCACAAGCTGGAATCAAGACTGCTGGGAGAAATATCAATAACCTCCGATATGCAGATGACACCACCCTTATGGCAGAAAGTGAAGAGGAACTAAAAGGCCTCTTGATGAAAGTGAAAGAGGAGAGTGAAAAAGTTGGCTTAAAGCTCAACATTCAGAAAACTAAGATCATGGCATCTGGTCCCATCACTTCACGGGAAATAGATGGGGAAACAGTGGATACAATTCAGGCTTTATTTTTTTAGGCTCCAAAATTACTGCAGATGGTGACTGTAGCCATGAAATTAAAAGACACTTACTCTTTGGAAGGAAAGTTATGACCAACCTAGATAGCATATTGAAAAGCAGAGACATTACTTTGCCAACAAAGGTCTGTCTAGTCAAGGCTATGGTTTTTCCAGTAGTCATGTATAGATGTGAGAGTTGGATGGTGAAGAAAGCTGAGTGCCAAAGACTTGATGCTTTTGAACTGTGGTGTTGGAGAAGATTCTTGAGAGTCCCTTGGACTGCAAGGAGATCCAACCAGTCCATCCTAAAGGAGATCAGTCCTGGGTGTTCATTGGAAGGATTGATGTTGAAGCTGAAATGCCAGTACTTTGGCCACCTCATGCAAAGAGTTAACTCACTGGAAAAGACCCTAATGCTTGGAAGGATTGGGGGCAGGAGAAGAAGGGGACAACAGAGGATGAGAAGGCTGGATGGCATCACCGACTCGATGGACATGGGTTTGGGTAGACTCTGGGAGTTGGTGATGGACAGGGAGGCCTGGCGTGCTGCAATTCATGGGGTCGCAAAGAGTCAGAGACAACTGATTGAGTGAACTGATATATATTTTAGAAAACTTATGAAATTTTGCCTAACTAACAAATGTATGACATTTTGATTACACTTTTTTACTCACTATGAATAAAATGCTAAATTTCTAATTAAAAAATACAGATATACAACAAGTGACAAAAGTTTACTGTATTAACACAAGGAACTATAGTCAATATCTTGTAAAAATCTATAATGGAAAACAATTTCAAAAGTAATATATGTATATATATAACTGAACCACCTTGCTGTGTACCTGAAACATTGTAACTCAACTATACTTCAATAAAATATAATTTAAGGGAAAAAATCCCATGAACGAGGAGCCTGGCAGGCTACAGTCCAAAGGGTTGTAAAGAGTTGGACACAAATGGGCAACTAAGCACAAGTACACACATATAACTCCAAAGGAAAATGGATGCTAAATACTCCCTCAATAAATCAATACAACAAAAACAAAAAGTGATTTAAAATTTGAATAATATATGTGTCATCATTTGCAGATCAAATTTAGATATGAGACCTCCGTCCATTCTCATTTACTTATAATCAACTATGTACATACTCTGATCATCAAAAGGCCAGGTATTTTTAGGTTAATTGAAATGTATACATAAACAACTAGCTGAAGAGGTCCAAGTTCATATTAAGCATATTCTTTAGTTTTAAATCACAAAATCCACACAGAATTTTTACAAGTTTTACAGAGAACTGTAATTTTTTTATGCCTCAAAAAAAATCTCCTGGAAGTACATAAAATCCTCTCCAATAAGAGAAATTGTATATCTACTATGGCATTATGGGGTGCTGCCATAGATTAAAATACCAAAGTCTTAAGGCTTATCTTATTTTAAAAACACTTAGGTCATACAGGTCATTACTTGAGGGTTTTATTTTATAATAACTGTGTGTATATGTATATATGTATATAAACACACACACACATATATATATATATGAATATATATGAACTTAAAAATAGTCTCATGGTGTTATATGAGAGCAAATGATCACAGGTATTTCCTTCTCATGTCAAAATATTTATAAGTGCTTGTGTTAATTTTTCTTAGCAAGGTTTTCCTCTCCTAAACTCTAGTTAACTGCTCACAAACACTTGAAAGCACCCATGGAGTATCTCACCTACACAGCTGCCTCAGTTCTTTTTTATTTTTCTTTTTTTGCCATCTTCAATCATTCAACAAATAAATACTATGTACTAAGCATAATAATACCTTTACTTCCTTAAACTTCAGACTTAGTTTTCTGTATATATTACTTCAATATCTAAAACATCTCATTACTCCAACTACAATTTTATTGTTTCATTGGAAAGGACATTCATTACTACTGTTCGCAGTCTCAGTTTTTAAATTTATAGTTTATGTTAAGCAAAACAGTCCTAAGCTTCAAAGTACTAGGTAAAACACAGCTAATGGTTTCCCTTATCAGTACCATTCCCAGTACATTAATAATTGATTAGAAGATAAAGAACTATACATAAATTTTTAAAATCTGAAGGTAATCCTAAAATGCAAATAATTACCTTCAGAAATGAAGCTATATGCCAATAATTGATTCACTTTAGTACACTTCAAGAGGACCAGTGTGTAAATAAATGAAGAGCAGAAATTACTTTTTTAAGAATAAAATTTTATTTTTCTTTGTTTTCAGTTTTTACTCTTTTTAAAATCAAGAATTCACTATCTAGGCTAAATTAACTCTAGTCAAATCAAACACATTTCAGCAATAATTCAGTTATAAGATTGAACACCTGATATTCTGGGAATTAAATTTATTACTTTTTTTGGCATTTCTACAGGTTGTAGCAAAAATCCTTTTTTTTTTGGCTCATTAGTTTTACCATCTGACTTACCATCTGACATATCCTTAAGCACCAGATTCTCCAACTCACTCCACTCAGTGTTCAGACGTTTCATTAATTTGAATGCATTTACAGGGTGTCCAACAAATCCTTCTGGATCTTTTGTTGCTGTGCTGGTTAACCGATCTAATTTCTCTGCCCATCTAAAATGAAAGACATAAATGTTATATACATAAAGTATATACACACTTTATGAGGAAGAACATAACTTAGTAAAGCACTCAAAAAAAGATTAGAGGTTTTTGAGTTAAAACTATACCTAAATTTTTTTTAAGCAAAATTATTATAAAGATTTTTTTAAAAGTAAGATTCTCTTACAGATAAAATCTAATTTGGAAAAATTAAAATACAGACTTTTTCAGTTTTTTGTTTCTCCCAAATGGTTCCAGTAAATGTAACATATCTTAGTAAAAGTTGATTGGACCCCTCTAGTAAGAATCTAAAAATTTCCCTACAAGTCCAAATAATTGCTTATTACAAAGTACAAATCAGCCCAATCCAAATTCAGTTACATATTCATTTAAATCACACTTATAGAAAAATTTCATACTCAGTACTTAGAAACTATACTTTAAAACAGAAAAACTGAGGCTTCCCTGATAGTCCAATTGTTGAGAATCTGCCTGTCAACGCAAGGGACACAGGTTTGATCCCTACACCAGGACAGAAGATATTAGCAACTATTAAAAAAAAAAATTGTCAGTCAATTACCTGTATCCGTTTACATTTATATCTCAATCCATATTCTTCCACATAAAGTCTTTAATTGGGCCTAACTTTTGTTTTCTGTGATCTTATTTTAGCCCTTATGTGGCCTTTTAAGACTGACAGAGGGCTTTCATTTTCACTTAAAGAATGTTTTAGCCAGGAAGAAAACATCCAAGTGGAGTCAGTCATAACAAGTAGAATACTTGGCTTACTTTTTTATTTGTTCTAATTTGTCCTCTTCTGCCTTTATATAGTCTTTCAGGGAAGTCACCAGATCTTTTTCAGTATGAATCAAATCAGTCATCTGACCTAGGAGGAGGAAAAGAGAAGAAAGTTATCAAATACCCATACTGTCAAAACAAGTGTTCTAGAATAATTTAAGAATGACTGAGAATGCTTCATTTAATGAAAGGACTTAACTAGCATGTTGGAGAGAGCATCATTTTTTCTCTTTTTAAAACCAAATAAGTAAAAATTAAGCCCCAAACTTCTCTAGGCACATGGTCCAATTCTAATTTTCAAGCTACTTAATTCTGCAAGCTTGGACCATAACAACAAATTGTCTTTTCATCTCAGAATTTTTTTAAATTTCAAAACATTACTTTCCAAGGATCAACATCTCTTCTTCCCTACCTCCCCCTCCCTCATCTTTTTTGGGTTTTGAGACTACTAAGTATTAAATTTTTATTCAATTTGACAAAGACCACACTAACAAAAAGGATACTTCACAACTGAAATTCAAATATCTATATTTAGTTATTCCTAATGGGATGAGAGAAAAAAGTTGCACAATTGTGTCTCTTTGCAACCACATGGACTGTAGCCCACCAGGCTTCTCTGTCCACAGGATTCTCTCGGCAAGAACACTGGAGTGGGTAGCTATTCCCTTCTCCAGAGGATCTTCCCTACTCAGGGATCAAACCCAGGTCTGCATTTCAGGCAGATTCTTTACTGTCTGAGCCACTGATGCTGCTGCTAAGTCGCTTCAGTCATGTCTGACTCTTAGCCTACCAGGCTCCTCCATCCATGGGATTTTCCAGGCAAGAGTACTGGAGTGGGTTGCCATTGCCTTCTCTGCTCTGAGCCACTAGGGAAGTCCCAATAGGATGAGAAAACTCATCATTTTACATCCCGAAATGAAGTGTCATAAATATATTTGCTTGTGTTTTATTTAGCTCCATAATCACACAAGGGTTAAAACTGATCAACAGGATATAGGAAAACAACTCTTTTAAAACATATAAAGTATGCCTATAGGAAAATAAAAAAGACTAAGTATATACTTTAAGTGATTTTCCAGGTAGACTCTACCATAGAATTTTCTTTTGTATGCTTTACTAAGTTTTGCCAATCAGAAAAAATTAAAAATTTAAATATGAAGAAAAAAATGACTTTAAAAGAAAGATTTTTAGAGGGGTAGGGACTGAAGTAATGTTTCAGTCCCTGAGAATACAATATATTTATTTTTATCAATTAAAAAATATGAAAAAAAGGAAAATTTTAAATACAAAAACAATAACAACAAAATAATTAAGACTTACCAATAGAAGTAAAAAAGCCTGGATGGGCCAAAGACTGGGGAAGTAGAATCGCTACAACTAAAATACACCAGATCATCTTCAAAGGTTTAATTTTACAGGCTCACACACCTACAAGAGAAATATGGCCATTATTTAAAAAAAAGGATAGGAAATGAATAAAATGTAAGTCAGACTTTAAGACTGCCCATAGAACACTGTTAATTTTAGTAAACTGATTTAATAACTTAGAGCTACTATCTTATTTTTCATTGACGAGTACTCACTTGATATTTCATGTTAAAAGAAAAATATATGTTTGCTATCACCATAATATATGCTTAAAAATGCTGTTTGTTTTCTCTTTAGTTACTACTCAGTAAACCAGATAGTAGTACACTTTTTCATTGAGTTTACTTTGTGATCCAGATCTAAGTCACGAATTTCCCATTAAAATATACCACTTTATTATAATAACTTAATTTAAATACTACCAAAATACATTCTAAAATGTTAGAATGTATTTAAAGGAACAAAATGTTTCAGAGTTTTCTGATTAATCCCTTTAATTCCTAACTTGGTCCATCTTTTCCCTACAATGGCTTTAAATTTTAAAATAAGTTCAATTAGGGAGAAAGGCATTGAAACATGTAAATTATCATATGTGAAATCAATCGCCAGCCCAGGTTTGATGCTTGATACAGGGTGCTCAGGGCTGGTGCCCCGGGATGACCCAGAGGGATAGAATTGAGAGGGAAGTGGGAGAGGTGTTCTGGAAGGGGAACACATGTATACCCATGGCGGATTCATGTCAATATATGCCAAAACCAACACGATAATCTAAAGAAAATAAATCAATTAGAAATAAAATAAAATAAATAAATAAATAAAATAAGTTCAATTAAAAGCTGTAGGTTTGGACATGATGAATATGTTTCAAAATATACTGTGAGGATTGATGGCTAAAGAACACTGTGAAACTACTCAAAATCAACCAATCATGAACATTAAATAGGTGAATAGTGAGGTATTTAAGCTAGCAAGCTGTTGATTTAGGCTAATAATCTCTCTCAAAGGACCCAATGTTGAGTTTTTTCCCTTATCTACTGTGTTCTATGGAAAAAAATCCTTAGCCCAGTACATAGCTGTAGCATTCAAAAAAAAACTGGCAGCAAAGCCCTTCTGTCTTTCTTTTCTGGAATGGATTCTTCACGGCAGACGCAGATTTTCAACTAACCAGCAGTTTTTACCCTGCTTTCCCAAAGGCCCTGTTAGCACTTTTCTCTTGCTCCTCCTTTACCCCATAAACATGGACTTTTTAAGTTCTTCTTTATTACCTTACAGGAAAAAAGTTACCCCTTCAGTACTGTTTACCCCAACCACCCACTGCTTACTCTCACTTGTCATCCATTCCTCTTTATGCAGGCACCTCTGACTCTCCCCAAGAGACTTCACCGAAAGCAACAGATTCAAGTCCACATTAGAAAACTTCCTATCTCACACACACACACACACACACACACCATTTTCCACATTAGAAAACTCCCAATCTCTCTCTCTCTCTCTCAATCACACCAACACACAAACACACACACCATTTTCTGCTTAACTTGAGTCAACAAAAATAGATCACCACAGAAACTGACATGCTGGAAGTCCTCCTAAGTTTCCTCCTCCAGAACCACACAGTAGTGAAATACACTGTTCTCTTGGCTGCCTTACAGTAACTCTTTGGGAAGGCTTCTAGAATGTAGCAGATGCAGACACTTCCTCTCCTGGGCTCTTGCCAAAGCGCATGATTTTTTCAAAATCCTGGGCTGTCTGAACAGTCTAGAATTTTCTCACTGTTTAAACAGATTTCTGCCATAATTTCTTCATAAATGAATGTTATTTCCGGCAAATGCAAATGCTTTTGCTGCACCAAGAGAAGGCTAACCAGAAATGTTGTCTAAACATTAACTCTGATGAGAAAGTTTAGATCTGTCAGATAAGAAGTTATCATTTTTTTCATTGCTAAAATGTATTTTGTCACTAAAGTTTCTCTGTCATCTTTCATTGTCCTTAAACCTCACAACCAATCAAGAAACACCAGCCTACAGCAATTACCAAAAAAGCTTGAAGATTTCTTTATTCTAGATGAAATAAAGAGTCATAATCAACAAAAAACATAACAACAAAAGTTACTAGACCTCTGAAAAGAGAATTTTTAAACTTAAAAACAAGACAGATGGAATTAAAATACACAAAATAATTTAAGTTTACATCTTTTTTTATAAAAACTAAACTATAAACTAGGAAACTAAAGAAAATAGAACTCATTTAAGAAACTCCTATAAATCAATTAAAAAAACCCAAGACAGCAGCAAATAGGTGGGCTGAAAGTGAAAGTCACTCAGTCGCATCCAACTCTTTGTGACCCCATGGACTGTACCCACCAGGCTCCTCTGTCCATGAAACAGTATTCTCCAGGCCAGAATCCTGGAGTGGGTAGCTGTTCCCTTACCCAGAGGATCTTCCCAACCCAGGGACTGAACTCAGGTCTCCTGCATTGCAAGCAGATTCTTTACCATCTGAGCCACCAGGGAAGCCCAATAAGTGTGTTAAGAACCCGGAAAGCCACAAAACAGGAACTACAGTTAACTAAACCCACCAAAATAAAAACTCACTCATCAGTAATCAAGGACACAACACAAATTGAAATAAAATAGCCAGTTTTTGCCTATAAAACGAACAACTAAACAAATTTAACAAATAAATTTAAAATACCTAATGATAGTGCTATATATCAAGAAACTTAAAATGAATATATTCCTTACTTGTAAATTCAAATGAAAAACAAGATTTAAAAATTAACATCAATCCTACAACATTCATTGCTGGTGGGATTACAAAATGGTAGTCACTTTGGAAGACAGTTTGGCAGTTTCTTAAAAAATTAAATACACTCTTACCATATGATCCAGCAATCATGTTTAGCATTTACTCAAAGGAGTTAAAAATTTATGTTCACAAAAGCCTGCACATGGATATTTATAGCAACTTTATTTATAATGGGCAAAACTTGGAAGCAACCAATATGTCCTTTAGTAGGTGAACAGTAAACTGTGATACATCTAGGCAATGGAACATTATTCAATGCTAAGAAAAAAATGAGCTATCAAGGCATTAAAAAATATGGAGGAATTAAAAATATTACTAAGTGAAAGAAGTCAATCTGAAAAGGCTATATATTGTATAATTCCAACTATATGATATTCTGGAAGAGGTAAAACTATGAAGAGAATAAAAAGATTAGTAGTTGGCAGAAGAGGGGGGATGAACAAACGGAGCACAGAGGATTTTTAGGGCAGTGAAAATACTGTGTACGGAGGGGAAGCATATTAAAAAAAAATACTGTGTAATATCATAATGATGAATACACATCATTATACACTTGTTCAATTTCACAGAATTTACAACTCTAAGAGTGAAGGGGTAATGTTGAACTATGGCCTTTGGGCAATTATGATGTGTCAATGCAGATTTATCAATTTTAAAAAATATGCCATTCTGGTGGGGGACTACACGTACTGGGAGCAGGGAGTACATGGGACATTTCCATACCATCCTCTTTTTTGTTATGAAGTTAAAACTGCTCTAAAAAATTAAGTCTTAAAAAAAATATACACCATACAACCCTGGTGGAATCTACACTGAAGAAGAAGATTAAGTTTCTACTACACTCTGATAGAAAGTTATAAACTAATACTAATCAAAACAAAGAAAAAACTTAACATTATAATACAATCATAATTTTAAAAGAAAATATGCAGAGGAAATTGACCAAAATGTAGTTGTCTCTGGAGAGCAGAATATTGGGTGATTTTTTTTTTTTCCCAATTTCTCAGTATTTTCTAGATTTCAAGGGTGTATTTTTTGGGCATCTGTGATGGGTCAGTGGTAAAGAACCCACCTGCCAATACAGGAGACACAAGTTTGATCCCTGGGTCAGGAAGATCCCTGGAGAAGGAAATGGCAACCCACTCCAGTATTCTTGCCTGGGAAATCCCACAGACACAGGAGCCTGGTGGTCCACTGTCCATGAGCTCGCATAAGAGTCAGACACAACTTAGTAACTAAACAACAACACAGGGTATATTTATTTTTATACTCAATGCCTATTTTTTCTCATGTAATAGGTTTTTATTATTTAATTTCTTTATTGAAGTATAGTTGTTTTACAATGTGCAAGTCTCTGCTGTACAGCAAAGTGACTCAGGTATATATATACGTTCTTTTTTTTTTAAATATTCTTTTCCATTATGGTTTATCACAGGATACTGAATACAGTTCCCTGTATATATAGTACCCTGCTACAGAGACCATGTTGTTTATCCATCCTATATATATAATAGTTTATATCTGCCAATCCCAAACTCCCCATCTTTCTCTTCCCCTACACCCTTTCCCCTCGGCAGCCACAAGTTTGTTCTGTCTTTTTCTATTTTCTAGACAAGTTTATTAGTGTCATATTTTAGATTTCACATATAAGTGATATCATAGGATATTTGTCTTTCTCTTTCTGAGTTACTTCACAGTACAATAATCTCTAGTTGCATCCATGTTGCTGCAAATGGCATTCCATTCTTTTTCATGACTGAGTAGTATGCTATTTTATATAGGTACCACATCATTTTTATCCATTCATTTGTCAATGAACATTTAGGATGTTTCCATGTTTTGGCTATTGTGAATGATGCTGCTATGAACATAGGGGTGCATGTATCTTTTTGAATTATAGTTTTGTCTGGTAAATGCCCAGGAGTGGGATTGCTGGATCATATGGCAATTCTTTTTTTAGTTTTCTGAGGAATTGCCAAACTGTATTTCACAGTCGCTGTACCAACCAAAATTCCTGCCACCAGTGTAGAAGGGTTCCCTTTTCTATACACCCTCCGCCCAGTGTGAGATGGTACCTCACTGTAGTTTTGATTTGCATTTCTATAATTATATTTGCTTTTATAATGACAAAAATTAACTCTATACAAAATAAAACATCTAAAACATCAACTTCCATATTATGGCACCATAAGCCTTTAATGCAGTGGTTCAGTTCAGTCACTCAGTCGTGTCCAACTCTTTGCAACCCCATGAACTGCAGCACGCCAAGACTCCCTGTCCATCACCAACTCCCAGAGTCCACCCAAACCCATGTCCATCAAGTCGGTGATGCCATCCAGCCTTCTCATCCTCTGTTGTCCCCTTCTCCTCCTGCCCCCAATCCCTCCCAGCATCAGGGTCTTTTCCAATGAGTCAGCTCTTCGCATGAGGTGGCCAAAGTACTGGAGTTTCAGCTTCAACATCGGTCCTTCCAATGAACACCCAGGACTGATCTCTACCACACTTTAACACAATTTTCTAACTCTATAATCCTCTAGATTTTTTGCTCTGCTTCAAAGATTGTTAGGTTTATTTGAAAGCAACCCAAAAGAGTGCCACCGCTGACAATGTAGCGGCACACTTTTCTATTCTCCTTTCTCCCAGAAATAGACATATGACCCAGGCTAAGCCAGTCACTGACCCTCATTCCTATGAATTTAACTGTTGAAGAGTGGGCTTTTGAAATGGTAAAAAGCAGCTCTTTCTGGAATATCTACACTCAGAGGACATGAATTTGGAGCTGCCTGTGACCATCTGTGCCACCTGACAAGCATACACAGGAACCTAATCTATAAAAATGACAAAGTTATGTAGAAACAAGCAGTTTTACAAGCTCTATGGCCCGGATTCTTATAGTTTCTGCTCTGAACCTGTGAACCTCCCCAATAATCTTCCAACTCAGCTGAGGGAACCTGTAAATTCCCGTTTTCTTAAACTAGTTTAAGTTGGATTTCTGTCACTTTGCAATAGAAAATTCGGATCCTCTCACAACATTACTCCAAATTACCATACCAGTCTAAGCTAGTTAATATAAATGAAGATAGCCTATATAGCAGTGGTTCTAAACTTCAGCTGTATCAGATCACCCAAAGGTTGAAGTACCTAGATCATATATGCAAGTTCTCAGGTGGTGATGCTGCTGTTGCTCTGGTGATCACACTTTGAGAACCACAGGATATGACTACCTCGTGAAATCATACAAAAGGTGCTCTTGGCCTTTAAAATATATTTTACTCCAATTTATTTTTTAGAACATGTCACAGAATTTCTAATTACTCTAGGGAATGGTTTCTCTAATCTGTCTGAATACTATGTCTCAAGCACATTCTTCCAGAAACCTTAAGTGGCATGTTTATAGGCAAGCATATCCTTATCAATCACAGGTTTTTAAAACATAATGGTTTCTTTATTTACGATGTCTCACTTCCATTTATTACCACCTTTGTTCAGTTAGCAGAATGCAAAGCAATTATTACTTACAACTAAGGGTAAAACATCCCAAAAGACATTAGGGTTTTATCAAAAACAGTAAGATATAAATTCCTTCTGTTCTAAATCCTCAAACAAGCTCGAAATAGAATTTAAATGGGTTAAAGAGGATGCAGTTTTCTTCAAAAGAAAGGTAAATCTCAGATTCCAGAGAAGACACAATGAAAGAAAGACTGAAGAGATGGGGAAAAGGGAGGAAGGAGGAAAGGAAAGAAAAAGAAGAGTCAGATACAAAGACAAATTTATACAGGAATAAAATTTATTACTGGAACAGTATGGATAAGTTACTCATAATATTTTGGTTCTTGGTTGGATGGCAGTTTCATGAGTGTTTATTAATCTATAAATAATCTATATATATATTACATATAATGTTTGAAATGCATGAATATTTTTAAATTAAAAAAAATAATTTTAAATATTTTTAAAACTATAAAGAAACAACAACCTGGGAAACATATTCTCTGGTAGATCTGGACAAAAATAAAATGTAAAATATACTATTTATCTAAAACTTTCCTATAGTCTTTCTTCTAGGAAAGTCCAATCCCACATACTCACAGATCAACCAAACCTGGGAACAGATTTTAAAACAGTTCTATTACATTGTAAATATGACTCTAAGTTATCAGGATTCATTGAATTGTATATTTAGGTTATTCAATGGATTACTAGAACAGGGCATCTGGCAAATAATTCTATTAGCCTTTTGGTCTAACATTTTTATTCCAAGAAAAAAAAAATGCAACATTAACAAGTCTGTCTTTCCCAAACAAATCATTCAAAAATTAGGCAAACTAAAGAACGCTTGATATTCTAAACTTTGACATGAAAAACTTTTCACAGGGCTCCTTCTAACAGTCTCTCCACATCTTCCACAACTTGTTCCAAACCTTCTTTTAGAGGGTTCCAACTTTAAGATTATTTTTCCTCATACAAATTCCATACCTAACTGTTGGTTTTCCTGACATCTGTGTTAGACTTTAATCTTTCTGACAGTTTTTATGGTCAGCACAAAAGATCAACACACATTCAAGCTGCTAATTCAGGCCACTGCAATGTGGTATAAACATCTAGACAGAATGTCTCTTTCATATAAGCAGGATGGATTTTCCAAGACAACTAAGAGTAATTGCTAATAGAACCAGTTATATTTCTGTTCTTCCCTGCAATCGCTTTGCCAACTGCCATTTACTTTAACTTAACTCTAAGAATCCCAGTCATACTTCTGCTCCCAAAGAGAGTGAGCTGCACCTCTGGTCATACATAAAATCTGGGATGAGTGCTTGCTTCAATGGAAAAGACCAACTTTTCGATTAAAAACCCAGAAGTCATGCTAGCCTCTTTGCCACAATTTTCTGTACTTGAGCAGTGGACCCAGTCTTTGGCATCATTCCAATGGAACAGCAGTTTAGGATATGATTGGAGAGAACCTCTAAACCAAGATACTAGCCTTAACTGAAAGTGCTATGTAGGCTGTATTTCAGAGGTTCTTCCAAAGCTCAGTCTTCCCTGTCAGAAGTAATCTGAAGTGAAGTCGCTCAGTTGTATCTGACTCTTCGTGACCCCATGGACTGTAGCCTACCAGGCTCCTCCATTCATGGGATTTTCCAGGCAAGAGTACTGGAGTGGGTTGCCATTTCCTTCTCTGAAGATAAGATCGTTTTAAAAACACATGCTTGTTTTTCCCTACATGGCACTTCAATGATCCCTACTCTTTCTTCTGGAAATTTCCCCCTTCTACCTTTTTAACTGCCCCAGTTCACCTTTAATTCATTCCCACAGTTTTACCAGTCATGTTATATAGCATGATATTTCTCCCTGACCAAGTGACCATTCAAAGTTCTTTGTCAGAAAATGCTAAAATGAAACTGAGAAAAGAGGTGGCAGGCACTCTTCAAATGTCTGAACTAGTTTATAAATAAAGCTCAGGAAAAGTTAGGGACCAAGTGAATGAAGCTTATCTAGAAAGATTTAAAAATGATGCACATACACAGAGAGAAAGACAAACAAGAGACAGAAGAAAACATGTTGATGTTTCAAGTATTCTTGAAATTTAATCATACTCCTGACCTCTGTTGTTAAGAGAACTTCCTATTGCCACAATTCTTAAATTCCATTATGAACTGGTATGAGTTAAGATTTCTGTTTAACCCAGAGTCCTAATTAATATACTTTCTCTCCTCTCTAAAGATGTCCACCAATATACTGTGAGAAAGCCCTTAAACAAAGAAGGTAAGAAACCCACTACCAAAACACCCAAGATTCAGCGTCATGTAACTCCATATATTCTGCAACGCAAATGCCGGCCTATTGCTCTGAAGAAACAGTGTACTAAGAAAAATAAGGAAGAGGCTGCAGAATATGCTAAACTTTTGGCCAAGAGAATGAAGGAAGCCAAAGAAAAATGGCAATAACAGATTACCAAGAGATGGAGGCTGTCCTCTCTGAGAACTTCTGAGTCCAGTCAAAAATAAGATGTTCCAAGAGTGACAAATAAATAAGATCTGACATCAGATCAAAAAAATAAATACACACACACACACACACACACTCTTTCACTCATCAATCCTGTTTCTTCAAGGCAAACTAAAAACAGTAAATAATTCTCATATATTTACTCCTCTCTATTCCCTATCACCAAAAAGCAATATTTTTCAATGATCTTTTAAATGGTTTTCTTAATTTAAGAAATTCAATAAATATATGTGAGATACAAAGTTTAAGAATAAATATGATTTTAATCCATTTTTTAAAAATATTTAAACTGGATTCACAATTGAAGTTAAGCTCAATATTTAAAGTTTCTATTTCAACTAGGAAAGTCAAGTTCTCTAAACCAGAAATATTTTAATAATAAATGTAGGCTGAGGGGAAAGTTTGAGAAAGAAACAAATCTTATTTATAATTAAAATGGTGCCATTCTTCACTGACTTTTAAACTGTATAATATACTTCTCAATTATTTCAAACACTTTAGTTAGCAATGTATACATTTACCAATATAGGATAAAGTATCAATAATCTTTCACGCAGAACAGGAAAAAAACAAAAATTACCGTGAGACTAGAAGTCCTGCAATTTAGTAAAATTTCATCAGTAATGTTGATCTTTACTTGGTGGTCCTTTTAAAGGGAAGCAGAATAAGCAAAAAGGTAAGGTATCTAACATAAGGCCAAACTTCACTACCAGCTAATAATAAAAAATCAGCAGTACTTCAGATGAAAGCGCCTTGGAACAATGCCTGATACCTAGAAGACACTTAAGAAATGTTACTTTTAGATGTGGGGCAAGAGTACAAGAATAACTGGATTTGTTGCCAAGAGTATCTCAAAGGACATGGAAAAAGAGGTGACTTGGAGAACTGTGGAAAGCCCAGGCAACCTCAACACTGGGATAAGGCAGTAAAAGGACCAAGAAGCCCAATCTACAGCAAACAGATGCACAGGCTTTATAATTTAGAAATTTGAGTGGGAGAAAAAAATGAACAGAGGCAGTGGAAGGAAAGAAGTAAAAGAAGTAAACATTAAATTATACATGCTCTCCTTGTGGCTAGTAAAAATGCTGGTATTTCCAAATATTAACATAGTCTATATATTTCTCATCTGATGAATTTGCAGTATCTTCTCTGTGTTAATGAAACTTTGTGCTTCAAAACATGAATATCAATAAATATTGGTTAGAATATTAAAAACAGCAATAATATAAAACACAGCAATTCTTTAGAAATTTAAACTATTAAACTCTAAGTTTGTTTTCTAGTTTAGAGAGTGTTAAATATAAACATGAGAAAGTTTAAAGCCTAATTCTAAGTTTAAAGAACATACTTGGATATACAATGTAAAAAGCTTAAAACTTTATACAGTAATTAGGTTAAGTTCAGTCACTCAGTCATGTCCGACTCTTCATGACCCCAGAATTGCAGCACGCCAGGCCTCCCTGTCCATCACCAACTCCCAGAGTACAGCCAAACACATGTCCATCGAGTCAGTGATGCCATCCAGCCTTCTCACCCTCTGTCGTCCCCTTCTCCTCCTGCCCCCAATCCTTCCAAGCATTAGGGTCTTTTCCAATGAGTTAACTCTTTGCATGAGGTGGCCAAAGTACTGGCATTTCAGCTTCAACATCAGTCATTCCCATGAACACCCAGGACTGATCTCCTTTAGGATGGACTGGTTGGATCTCCTTGCAGTCCAAGGGACTCTCAATTGTCTTCTCCAACACCACAGTTCAAAAGCATCAATTCTTTGGTGCTCAGCTTTCTTAACCGTCCAACTCTCAAATCCATACATGACTACTGGAGAAACCATAGCCTTGACTAGACGGACCTTTGTTAACAAAGTAACGTCTCTGCTTTTCAATACGCTATCTAGGTTGGTCATAACCTTCCTTCCAAGGAGTAAGAACCTTTTAATTTCATGGCTGCAATCACCACCTGCAGTGATTCTGGAGCCCAAAAAAATAAAGTCTGACACTGTTTCCACTGTTTCCCCATCTATTTCCCATGAAGTGATGGGACAAGATGCCATGATCTTAGTTTTCTGAATGTTGAGCTTTAAGCCAACTTCTTCACTCTCCTCTTTCACTTTCATCAAGAAGCTTTTTAGTTCCTCTTCACTTTCTGCCATAAGAGTGGTGTCGTCTGCATATTGATATTTCTCCCGGCAATCTTGATTCCCACTTGCGCTTCCCCCAGCCCAGCGTTTCTGATGATGTACTCTGCATATAAGTTAAATAAGCAAGGTAACAATATACAGCCTTGACGTATTCCTTTTCCTATTTGGAACCAGTCTGTTGTTCCATGTCCAGTTCTAACTGTTGTTTCCTGACCTGCATACAGGTTTCTCAAGAGACAGGTCAGGTGGTCTGGTATTCCCATCTCTGTAAGAATTTTCCACAGTTTATTGTGATCCACACAGTCAAAGGCTTTGTTATAGTCAATAAAGCAGAAGTAGATGTTTTTCTGGAACTCTCCTGCATTTTCGATGATCCAGCGGATGTTGGCATTTTGATCTTTGGTTCCTCTGCCTTTTCTGAAACCAGCTTGAACATCTAGAAGTTCACAATTCACGTATTGCTGAAGCCTGGCTTGGAGAATTTTGAGCATTACTTTACTAGCGTGTGAGATGAGTGCAACTGTGTGGTAGTTAGAGCATTCTCTGGCATTGCCTTTCTTTCGGATTGGAATGAAAACTGACCTTTTCAAGTCCTGTGGCCATTGCTGAGTTTTCCAAATGTGCTGGCATATTAAGTGCAGCACTTTCACAGCATCATCTTTCAGGATTTGAAAGAGCTCAACTGGAATTCCATCACCTCCACTAGTTTTGTTCATAGTGATGCTTTCTAAGGCCCACTTGACTTCACATTCCAGGATGTCTGGCTCTAGGTGAGTGATCACACCATCATGATCATCTGAATCGTGAAAATCTTTTTTGAACAGTTCTTCTGTGTATTCTTGCCACCTCTTCTTAATATCTCCTGCTTCTGTTAGGTCCATACCATTTCTGTCCTTTATCGAGCCCATCTTTGCATGAAATGTTCCCTTGGTATTTCTAATTTTCTTGAGGAGATCGCTAGTCTTTCCCATTCTATTGTTTTCCTCTATTTCTTTGCACTGATGCTAAGGAAGGCTTCCTTATCTCTCCTTGCTATCCTTTGGAACTCTGCATTCAAATGGGTATATCTTTCCTTTTCTCCTTTGCTTTTCAATTCTCTTCTTTTCACAGCTATTTGTAAGGCCTCCTCAGACAGCCATTTTGCTTTTTTGCATTTCTTTTCCCTGGGTATGGTCTTAATCAGACTTAATCAGACTTCAATTTAATTCTGAATTTGGCAATATCAGGAGTTCATGATCTGAGCCAGTCAGCCCTCGGTCTTGTTCTTGCTGACTATATAGAGCTTCTCCATCTTTGGCTGCAAAGAATATAATCAATCTGATTTCGGTGTTGACCATCTGGTGATGTCCATGTGTAGAGTCTTCTCTTGTGTTGTTGGAAGAGGGTGTTTGTTATGACCAGTGTGTTCTCCTGGCAAAACTCTATTATACAGTAATTAAAAGAATTAAAAAAATGTTAACAACTGTCTGAGAGGGAATCACAGTCAATTATATTTACTCAATTTCTACATTTTAATAAAATTTTTAACAGAAAATTTGTATTTCTATAAATAAATATGCAAGCTAAAAAATGAAGTCAAAGTAGCACTGAAGTGAAAAGATCAAGTCAAATCATAGGGTTAGTAAAATTCAAATAATCAACTCCCACCTCTACTATGGCATAATACCACCATCAATCCTTTCTGCTCAAAAACAAATTGTATGTATATTTAATTTGTAGAAAAAAATCCTGATAAGGCAACTGCAGTGTCTTTGTCACCCTTAGGATACAAGTGGAAAATAAAATCTTCTACAATACACATTTTAGACTTATTAAACTTAAACAAGGAATATGTGGGCTTCCCAGGTAGTTCATTGGTAAAGAATCCATGTGGCAATGCTGGAGACTTGGGTTTGATCCCAGGGTTGGAAAGATCTGCTGGAGGAGGAAATGGCAATCCACTCCAGTATTCCTGCCTAGGAAATTCCATGGACAGAGGAGACTGGCAGGCTATAGTCTATGGGGTTGTAAAAGAGTCAGACATGACATAGCCAGTAAAACAACAACAAGGAATGTGTGGTAAGGCAAACTATTCCAAAAGAAGAGCCTTCAATGAAACTTCCTTAAAGATTGATTTTAATTAATTTATTTTAATTGGAGGATAATTACTTTACAATATTGTGATTTTTGCCATACATCGACATGAATCAGTCATGGGTGCACATGTGTCCCCCCATCCTGAACCCCCTCATAAATCCCTCCCACCCTATCCCTCTGGGTTGTCTCGATTTTTTTTAAAGCAAGCTATATACTACTTGAAAAATTATCATTTACAAAAAAGCAGCATTCTCTTTAGAAAAGGACTTTTCCATACAAACAAGAACCAATCATCGGAAGCAACAGCAAACAATACGTTAATTACCTGGGAATAAACTTAAGAAAACTTTATATTGACCCTAAAATTAACTCAAAATGTATCAAAGATTATCTTGAAATCTAATACTAAAAACCTCTTGGGAAAAAAGAGGTGCAAATCTTCATAACCTTGATTAAGCACTTAAGACATTAATATCTAGACAATAATTTCTTAGATATGACACATAAAAGGCATAGAAGCCAAGGAAAAAATAAACTGGACTTCATCAAAATTTAAAACTTTTATTCTTCAGGAAAGTGAAAAGACAACCAAAAGAATGGTAAAAAAAAAAATTATAAATCATATCTCTAACAAAAGTTTAATACCCAGTATCTGGGTTATCAAGATCTTTTTTGTATAGCTCTTCTGTGTATTCTTGTCACCTCTTCTCAATATCTTCAGCTTCTGTTAGGTCCATACCATTTCTGTCCTTTATCGAGCCCAACTTTGCATGAAATATTCCCTTGGTATCTCTAATTTTCTTGAAGAGATCTCTAGTCTTTCCCATTCTATTGTTTTCCTCTACTTCTTTGCACTGTTCGCTAAGGAAGGCTTTATCATCCCTCCTTGCTATTCTTTGTGACTCTGCATTCAAATGGGTATATCTTTCATTTTCTCCTTTGCTGTCCGCTTCTCTTCTCACAGCTATTTGTGAGGCCTCCTCAGACAGCTATTTTGCTTTTTCCCATTTCTTTTCCATGGGGATGGTCTTGATCCCGGTCTCCTGTACAACGTCATGAACCTCCGTCCATAGTTCTGCAGGCACTCTTGTATATCATATCTAATCCCTTGAATCTATTTCTCACTTTCACTGTATAATCATAAAGGTTTTGATTTTGGTCATACCTGAATGGTCAAGTGGTTTTTCCTACTTTCTTCAATTTAAGTCCGAATTTGTCAATAAGAGGTTCATGATCTGAGCCACAGTCAGTTCCTGGTCTTGTTTTAGCTGACTGTATAGAGCTTCTCCATCTTTGGCTGCAAAAAATATAATCAATCTGATTTTGGTGTTGGCGATCTGGTGATGTCCATGTGTAGAGTCTTCTCTTGTGTTGTTGGAAAAGGGTGTTTGCTATGACCACTGCATTCTTTAGAAAAACTCCATTAGCCTTTGCCCTGCTTCATTCTGTACTCCAAGGCCAAATTTGCCTGTTACTCCAGGTGTTTCCTGACTTCCTATTTTTGCATTCCAGACCCTTATAACGAAAAGGATATCTTTTTTGAGTGTCAGTTCTAGAGGGTCTTGTAGGTCTTCATGGAACCGTTCAACTTCAGCTTCTTCAGCACTGCTGGTCGGGGAATAGATCTGGATTACTGTGAATGGTTTGCCTTGGAAACAAACAGAGATCATTCTGTCATTTTTGAGATTGCATCCACGTACTGCATTTTGAACTCTTCTGTTGACTATGAGGGCTACTCCATTTCTTCTAAGGGATTCTTGCCCACAGTAGTCGATATAATGGTCATCTGAGTTAAATTCGCCCATTCCAGTCCATTTTAGTTTGCTAATTCCTAAAATGTCAACATTCACTCTTGCCATCTCCTGTTTGACCACTTCCAGTTTGCCTTGATTCATGGACCTAACATTCCAGGTTCCTATGCAATATTGCTCTTTACAGCATTGGACCTTGCTTCTATCACCAGTCACATCCACAACTGGGTGTTGTTTTTACTTTGGCTCCATCTCTTCATGCTTCCTGAAGTTATTTCTCCACTCTTTTGCGGTAGCATATTGGACACCTACTGACCTGGGGAGTTCACCTTTCAGTGAACTTTTTGCCTTTTCATATTGTTCATGGGGTTCTCAAGGCAAGAATACTGAAGTGGTTTGCCATTCCCTTCACCAGTGGATCACATTTTGTCAGAACTCTCCACTATGATCCATCCATCTTGGGTGGCCCTACACAGCATGGCTCATAGTTTCATTGAGCTAGACAAGGCTGTGGTCCATGTGATCAGGTTGGTTAGTTTTCTATGATTGCAGTTTTCAATCTATCTGCCCTCTGATGTAGAAGGATAAGAGGCTTATGGAAGCTTCCTGATGGGAGAGATTGACTCGGGGAGGGGGGGGAAACTGGGTCTTGTTCTGATGGGCGGGGTTATGCTCAGTAAATCTTTAACAATTTTCTGTTAATGGGTGGAGCTGTGTTTCCTCCCTGCTATTTACCAGGGACCAAACTATGGTGAAGGTAATGAAGATAATGGCCACCTCCCTCAAAAGATCCAATGCAGGTACTGCTACACTCAGTGCTCCCAACCCTGTAGCAGGCCACCACCGACCCATGCCTCTGCTGGAGACCCCTAGACACTCCCAGGCAAGTCTGGGTCAGTCTCTTGTGGGGTCACTGCACCTTTCTCCAGGGTCCTGGTGCACACAAGGTTCTGTTATGTCATTATGGAAATGTAAATGAAATACCACAATGAGATACCACTTCACAGTCCCTAGGATAGCTAGAGTAATAAAAAGAGTAAGTATTGACAAGGATGTGAAGAAACTGGAATACTCATACACTGCTGATAGGAATGTAAAACGGTGTAGCTACTTTGGAAAACAGTTTTTCAGTTCCTAAAAAAGTTAAACATGGAGTTACCATATGACCCAACAATTCCACTACCAGGTCTATACCCAAACCAAATGAAAGCAAATATCCATAGAAATATTTGTACAGACATGTTCATAGAAGCATTGTTAATAACTGCAAAAAGGTGGAAACAACCCAGATGTCCAAATGATGACTGAATAAACAAAATTTGATATGGAATAAACAAATGGAATCTTATTTGCCCATAAAAGGAAATGAAGCACTGATACACGCTACAACACAAATAAACATCGAAAACATTACATTACATGAAAGTCTACATAGGGACTTGCTGGCAGCCCAGTGGTTAGACCTTTGCCTTCCAATGCAGGGGGTGCAGGTTCAATCCCCAGTCAGGAAGTTAAGATCCCACATGCCTCACGGCCAAAAATCCAAAACAGAAAAACAGAAACAACATTGTAATAAATTCAATAAAGAGTTAAAAAAAAAAAGAAAGAAAAAAATCTACAGACATAAAAAGCATCTTAGTGACTGCCTAGAGCTGGGGGAAGAAGAGGAGAGTGACTGCTAACAGATCTGGGGTTTCTTTTTGGAGTGATTTATTTAAAAAAGGACTAAAATTGATTGTCATAATGGTTACACAACTCTGTAGATGTATTAAAATCCACTGAATTGTACACTTTAAGAGGTAAATTATATGGTATGTGAATTATATCTCAATAAAGCTGTTTAAAAAAAAAAGAAATCAGGAACTTCCTTGGTGGTACAGTGGATAAGAATCCGCCTGCCAATGTAGGGGATGGAGGTCTGATCTCTAGTCCGAGATCAAACCTGCTACAGAGCAACTAAGCAACAAGAGAAGCCACGGCAATAAGAAAACCACACAGCAACTAGAGGGTAGCCCCGGCTCACAGCAACCAGAGTAAGCCTGCCCAAAGCAAAGACCCAGCACAGCCAAAAATAAAATCAATGAACAAAATTATTTTTAAAAATCGATATAAACTCTCATTTCACTAGGTAAACCTGGGAGTAGGAACGCTAGGTTCTACAGTAAGCATACATAGTGGTGGTGGTTTAATGGTTTAGTCACTAAGTCATGGCCCACTCTTTTGCGAACCCATGGACTGCAGACTGACAGGCTCCTCTGTCCATGGGATTTTGCAGGCAAGAATACTGGAGTGGGCTGCCGTTCCCTTCTCCAGGGAATCTTCCCAGAGATGGGACTCAGTCTCCTGCATTGCAGGCAGATTCGTTACCAGTTAAGCCACCAGAGAAGCCCAACCATATATATGTTTACCCTCATAAACAAATGCCAAATGTTAAAGTCACTATACTGTTTTCACTGCCTGTGTCAACAAATGAAAACTCCAACTGCTCCATGGTCTCATCAGCATTTGGTATTGTTTTTTTATTTTTCCTTTCTTCCTTCATTTTTCTTAATGTCTTAATTTTCTCACTACTGGTTTCTCATTGTGGTTTTAACTTACAATTCTTCAACTATCAATAATGTTAAATATCTTTTGGTATATTTACTTGCTGTCCATATTCCTTTTTTGGTAAAGTTTCTACTTAAATCCTTTGTCAAATTTTTAATTAGGTTGTTCACTTACTATTGAATTTTGTGACTTCTTCAGATATTCTGGATACAAGTTTTTTGTTAGATATGTGATAGGAGAATATTAACTCCCAGTCTGTGACTTGTCTTTTCACTCTCATAACACTCTTTCAAAAAGCCTAATTCTTAATTTTGATGAAGTTGAACGCAGTACTGATTTATTCATTTATGGATCATGCTTTTGGTGTCTAATTTTTTGGTGATTTAAAAAAAAAAACTTTGCTCAATCTAAGGTCCAAAATATTGTCTTATATTTTCTTCAAGTTATTTTCTAGCTTTAGGTCTTATTTTGAGATCTATGAACCATTTTGAACCAGTTTTTGCACAGACTATGGGGAATTTTTGCACTGAGGCTATAACAATGAAAAATTTTCTATTTTGATGTTTCAAGGCTAACTGCTTTAAAGCCCACTTCCCGCTCCCATTGCCCCACATCTGGATAAGTTAGTATAAAAGCCTGGCCATTCTCTCCGCTATCAGTGGGAAGCTAAAACCATGAAAATCCCACACATGGGAACTATCACACTCCTAGTCACAATGAAAATTAAACTCAACCACTCTACTTCACTTTTGTTTCATTCTGGACTAAACCTGAGAACCCTCCTTAAGGAATCCTTTTGCAGTGGACTTGGTGAGTAAACCTTATTTCCTGTTTCATATCCATTAGTGCCTTTCTGTCATCTGTTCCAACATTATACGAATTCCTGACCAAGGGGCTGCCCAGTGTCCAAAAGAGGATATCAGATGCCCAAATAAGACAGAATTTTTAGTATGTGAACATCCACCTATTCCAGATTATCCTTTCTCTACTGAATTGCCTTAATACCCTCGTCAAAACAAACTGACCATTTTGAATGTCTGAATTCTCTATTTTGTTCCATTGATCTGTAAGTTTGTCTTTTCTCTATCTTTATTCTTGAGTATTGCAGTAATATAATAAGTTGAAATCACGAGTTTTTCAACTTTTTTGTCTTTTTCAAATTTTTTTTTACCTTCTTCTAGTTCCTTTGTTTTACCATATCAATTTTAGAATCAGCTTGTTACTTTTCTATAAGAAATCCTCTCCTCCTGAGATCTGGCTAGAATTGCACTGACTCTATAGATGAGCTCAGGACAAATGGTTATTTTAACAATATTAACTCTTCCAATACATGAATATGGTATCTCTCTCCACTTATGTAGGTCTTCTTTGGTTTCTTCCATTAGTGTCTTGTAATTTTCATTATACAAATCTTGCACATGTCTTGTAAAGCTAATATTAGATATTTTATAAGTTTTGGTGCTATTGGAGATGGTACTTTAAAATTTTTATTTCCAATTGTCCTTTGCTATTATACAGAAATACAACTGACTGTTATATATTGACCTTCTGTCCTTCAACCTTGCTGCTGCTGCTAAGTCGCTTCAGTCGTGTCCAACTCTGTGAGATCCCATAGTCAGCAGCCCACTAGGCTCCACCGTCCCTGGGATTCTCCAGGCAAGAACACTGGAGTGGGTTGCCAGTTCCTTCTCCAATCCTTCAACCTTGCAGAATTCACTTATTAGATAAAAGAGTTTTTTTTAAAAAAAAAAAAAAAACTTTCAGATTTTCTGCACAGACCTTCTGTCCATGATTAGAGCCAGTTGCTGCCCTTTGAAACAAACTGTTAGAAGGATTAAAACAAGCCACAGCCTGGGAAAAAATATTTCCCTATCACATATGCAGCTATTCCACTCTTAGACATTTAAGCAAGAGAAAAGAAAGTATATATTCCTCCAAAGACTTACATGTGAATGCTCACAGTAGCTTTATTTATAATAGTTAAAAGCTGAAAAGCACCCAAATGGCTGTCAATTAGAACATGGACAAAAAATTTTGCAGTATATCCATACAATATAATGTTGCCCAACAATAAAAAGACACAAACACATAGCAATATGGATGAATTTCAAAGCATTGATACTGAGTTTAAGAAGCCAGGCATCCTCCCCCCCACTAAAAGAAGTTCATACTATATGAGAGGTCTCAAACAGTCGGATACGACTGAGTGACTGAACTGAAAGTCCTTTAGTTGTTATCAGATTGATTAAAAATCCTTAATCTGATTTAAAAAGCCCAATTCAATCCTCTAGAAAATTCTCCTAGTGGGAAGAAAAAAATTACTGGTATAAGAATTTTTACTGTCATGTTTTTCTTTTCCAAAACTAAAAAAAGTACAGGTAGAAAGAAAACTAGTTAAGGTTTTGCTAAACAGTCAGATAAAATAAAATAAACCACTAAATTTCAGGCTTCTCTTCACAATATTTATGATGAAGAAATAGCTCAAGTGCCTAACAAGAGAAAAAGACTAAGTATATCAACTTGATATAACAGCACTATTTAAATGAAAAATATGCAAACCAAAACATGGACACATTTATATAAACACTAAGCAGGAAGTTTAAGAAGTCCAGGAGAGTACTCATTCAATGATGACAACTATGTAAGAACCATGAATCTCTATACTGTATTGCTTTTGTCAATGCACAACCAAATGCACTAATAGTCACACTGGTCATCCAAACAACATCAGGAAAAGGAATGTTTTTCATTATATCAGGCTCAAAACTGTTGGAGTAAATGTAATGAAATAATTTGTTTCATTAGTTTTTACCTAGGCACAATTATTTGGCTAGAAAAAACTAATGAGAGAATAGCTCTAATTTATACAAATAAATTTCATTGAGTTTAAACACAGACGAAGCTTTAACTAATGAGGCTTTCACAAAACCACATACCCACTTTATTTGGCTTGTCTTATATATTCATTTACTATACACGCACACTCTCGCACCTTATAATGTAACTGTAAGATTCAAGATCTTAGGAATTCCCTAGTGGTCCAGAGGCTAAGACTCCAAGCTCCCAATGCAGGAGGCACACTGGGTTCCATCCGTGGTCAGGGAACTAGATCCCACATACCACAACTAAGAGTTTGCATGGTACAATGAAGACCTGGTGCAGCCAAATAAATAAATATTTTTAAAAAGATTCAAGGTTTCACTGTAAGAAGAGCAATAAAGTGTAATGCTAAGGGTTTATGCAACTTATTTTTCTTTACCTTCAAGCATTTTCCACTTTTAGAGCAGAACCAAAGACATATTACAATATGTAAGGGGGTGAGGGGAGGCCGCCATGATGTGTAATTGCCTAGGCAATTAAGCAATTCAACAATTCTCCCACCAACTTATTCACTTTGTTAAAAACTCTTCTCTGCACAATTGTTCAGTCATATCAGACTTTTCGTGACCCTTCAGACTGTAGCCCACCAGGCTTCTCTGTCCAGGGAATTTCTCAGTTAAGAATACTGGAGCAGGTTGCCATTTCCTCCTCCAGGGTATCATTCCCAACCCAAGAAAGGAACCCGTCTCCTGCACTGCAGTTGGATTCTTTACCGTTGAGCCATGTGGGAAGCCGTAAAAACTCTTTTAGCCAAAGTTTACTAGGGTCATCTATACAGTCAAGGCCAGTCAGACATACAAGTCTAGATCTATTTTCAAAAATATTCTAGAAATCCTGCCTCAAGATACCTAGATGCCTTTATTCTGTATCTCTTTTTACTTCTCAGTTCTTAACAGGGTTAGGGTTTTAAGAATTTACAGATGCACTTAAGGAGGGAGAGAATTTCTGTAAATGGTAATTAAAATTCCACACTGATATGTGTCCTTGTATTTTCAGACCCAGAGTCCATACCTTCTTATCAGATTTCCAATGGACTTCACGATCACAAAATAGGAACCACTACTATGAATCCCACAGGGATACTTTCAAATCTAAGTGATGTAATTATATTTCTCCCAGTTGATAACTGCTAAGTAAAATACAGCATTCCATCCACAGAAGTGAAGGGCTCACAAGCTTTAGGCTGCATCCATGGAATAAAAACAGGGGCTCAAACCTACCTGCCCTATGAAGATACTGCTTGTCAGTATACAACCCACTCTGAGGTCATAGAAAAGGTTAACATCTCCTTAACAAAAAGCCAAGATTCACCTGCAACAACCTGCACTACTCTGGAAATACACAGCTTTCTTTTTTCATTAGTCTTTTACACTAATTTTTTCTGCAATAATTAAAAGTACATTTTCATTTTTTTTCACTAATTACCAAAATGGCAAATACAATTATCCGCTTACCAAAATCCTTGTGATTTTCAGTACTTCAAAATAAAACTCATTGTAAGATAACAAAGGAAATAGCATTCTTCACCTAAAGACACATAGTCCTTTTCTTAATAACTATGTTAAATCTATAAGAATCATTTGCCATCAGCCATCTAAAATACTGACAGGACTTAGGGCATAACATACTAAAACCAAAACTGACAAGACTTTCAAAGCTAAGTAACAGGACTTCCCTGGTGGTCCAGTAGTTAAGAATCAGATTACCAATGCAGGGGACGCGGGTTTGATCCCTGGTCTGGAAAGATCTCACCTGCGGAGGAGTAACTAAGCCCATGTGCCACAACTACTGAGCCCCCATGCCAAACTACCCAAACCCCTGCAGAGCCCTGTGCTCTCCAAGAGAAGCCACCGCTATAAAAAGCCTGTGCAGCGGCAACTAGAGAGTAGTCCCTTCTCACCACAACTAAAGAAAGCCTATGGGCAGAAAGGGAGAGTCAGCACAGCCAAAAATAAATAAATAAAAACCTTTTAAGGTAAGTAATAAAACTTACGCTTCCCATGGGGGCGGGGAGGAAGGTAAAATATGAAGTTCATCGTTAAGATTAGGAATTACATTCCCAGGCTAAAAGTCAAAGTTTAAAAAAAAATCACTGAATGTCTACTTAAATTTTAAATCAAGGGAAAAACCCTTACTCAAGGTTGTTCACTTTCAGCTTCTTAAATATTTCTTGCTTATCATATCCATTGTTTCCATAGATTTTAATCAGAAAATCCCTTTAAAGTGTTTCATAAATTAAATTCCAGTATTCCCGCTATGAAGACTTGAATATGTCATCAGATTATTTTTAGGAAAAGACTAGCCTCATTCATAAGCTACATCTAAATCTAAAAGGAGAAATACATTTCTTTCCAGAACCTATTAAAAAAGAAAAGAAGAGGCAAAAGTTGATGAAAGAACACTGCTGCCACGTCTTTTCCCTTCCCCCACTCAGTAGTGGCTATTCCATTCCTTCAGAGTGCATTCCAAGGCAAAGTCCAAGAGTCACAGCTCTCAAGAGAAACCAGCAACAGTTAAGTTGAAACTGGCAAGCCTCTTTGGCCTTTTAGATCAATTTCCTAAAAGGAGATCCAGCTTCTGCTTCATCCCTTTCTTAAAGCAAACAGTGCAAAATTCCAAGTCCTGTCCATTCTATCCGGAACGCCTAAGCTGTTAGTGTCTACGATCTGACTGCATTTAATACATTCGATTATTTAGGAGAAATGGTCTTATGAAACCATTCCCCCCGCCCCCTTAAAAACATGCAGCTGCGGGCCATCCATGTAACTCAACTAGAACTCACACAGCCACAGAATTTGATTTACTCATGTGGACTTTTAAAAGCTGCAAACTCGGCTGAGAGAAAGAGAGGGGGAGGGGAGAAGCTCATGTGCCTTTAAAATTTTTTCTGTGGCAGAAGAAGGAAGGAAGAAGACTAGCTTCCCCGTTCACAGGAGGATCTGACAGCCGACTTCCTCAACCCAGCTGCCCGAAACTCGCCGCCCGGGGCTACCTCCAGCTGCTCAGGCAGCCCGCGGCGCGCAACAGATGAGTTAAACCTGAACTTTCCCGAGTAGGTCCGCTTCCCAGACCTCACGACTCCGGCAGAATAAAAATGCCCGAGCGCTTCAGCGTCAGGTCTAAGCTTTAAAAAGCCGCTCTCTATTGCCACATGCGAACCATCTGCGGCTGTGGAGGCCGAAAACCCTTGCAAACCCCTCAGCTTTGACGCGAGCGACCCACGTAGGCGAGGCGCTTGGAAAACTCAACAGGGTGAGTCCTCCCCAGGAAGGAATATTCAAGAAAGTGCTGGTCCCCGGGGCGGAGACTGAGGCTGCCGCAGCCCCAGCGGTCTGGGGCGCCAACCTGCGAGGCGGTAGACAGGGGAGCACGGAGGACTGCTGAAGGGCTTCTGGGGCTCCCAGGGGAAACGGGGCTCGGGACGAGTCTCCAAAGGAGAAGGTACTGAGGCAACAGTAGAAAACTGGGGAGAGCCCCCCCGGCCCCGAGCCATACCACGAGAGGGGGCAGCGACCAGACCAGCAGAGCCACCCGAGAAGGGCCACGGCTGCCCAAGGACTGCAGCCTCCGTCCCCAAGGTCGGGGGAACGTCTCACCTGGGAAGCGGCAGGCGAGGGTTGCGCGTTCCTCCGTCCCCGGCCGGCTACCTACTCGCTCCCCTCAGCCCGCTGGCGGCGCGACTGAGCAGCAGAGGGAGCCAGTCAGCCCTTTTATAACCTCCAGACTGCGACGGCTGCGCTGAGGAGGAGGCGACTGCAACCCTCGCTACGTGAGCCCGAGCACACCAGCGGCCCGGCGTCTGCGCAGGCGCCCGGCCCGGGCCCTCTCCGCCCCTACCCGTGGCCCACGGCCCACGCCCCGGACTCCTCACCAGCCCTTGGAGTCTGAGGCCGAGAGGAGGGACTGGCGGGCGGGCCTGGGACGTACCGCGCCTGCGCGGGGCTCTCACCGCGCCACCGTCTCCATGGTTACCTGGGATGTGGGCCGCGGCTTTCAACAGGTTGTTGAGAGCTTGAATTTGGGGATCGGCCCCTCAATCAGGCCTGAGCGACGAAACCACCAGCGAGGAAATGTCTGAAATGTGAGAAGAGGAACATGGAAACGTAGAAAATAAAGCAGAAAAGAATACGTATCGGGAGGAAAATAACACAGTATATTTATTCTGTCTTGCTGTCTTGGCCCTGAGGCTTTTTGCTTTACCTACCTCCCTCTGTCACCTACACTCATTTTATGTGTATCTTGTTCCATCGCACATCTTTATAATTAGTCAGTAGATAACGGACTGCGCGCTTCGGAGATTTTCTGGGTTCAATTTCTGGCTCAGTCCCGTAAAACTATGGGTATTGATCTCTCTGTATCTTAAAGTTTCCAGCAAAATGAGGACAAATAGGTACCTCATAGTACCTACCTCGTTGTTGTGAGGATTAAATGAGATGATGTATGTAAAACACTTAGAACATGCTTAGCACACAGAAAGGACTTGGTAATTATTAGATGGTGTTGTAGCATATAAGGAACCCAGTCTTGTGTCTGCTCTTCGTTTAACATTTCCCTTAGCCATTATATTCCTAAAAGAAGCCTTAACTATCTGGAAGCAGACAATGAAGGAAATATTTCTTCCCTTCAGTGAAAGGAAAAAAGACTTCTCTAAGACTTCTTAGCATTAAAAATTGTTTCTAAAGTTTTCCATGAATGATAAAAGGCACAGCAATAATTACAATTTAACTCATCTAGGAGGTGGGGTTGATTATACAGATACAGAAATAGTCATAGAGAGGGTACTTAGGGAACATTAGGCAACCCAAAGGAAATACAGTGAAAAATATAGTGAACCACTTATCAGCGGTTCTCAGAGTGTGGTCAGGGAATTCACAGGAAAATATTACTTCATACTAAAAATTTATTTGCCTTTTTCATACTAATAAAAGTACAATGGAGTTTTCCAGAGACTACATGTCCTGGGATATTGCAACAGAGTGCACACAGAAGAATGAGAATCTTATATTAGGTCAGATATTTAAAGAGATATGCAGAAAGGTAAAATAATGCTACTCCTTTCACTAAATTCTTTTTGCTCTGGAAAACAGTTGTTTTTTGTTTAAAAGTATTTTAACATGTATGTGCTAAGTTGCTTAAGTCATGTCTGACTCTGAACCTGTATGGACTGTAGCCTGCCAGGCTTCTCTGTCCATGGGATTCTCCAGGCAAAAATACTGGAGTGGGATGCCATGCCCTCCTCCAGGGGATCTTACTGACCCAGGGATAGAACCTCTGTCTCCCGCATTGACAGGTGGGTTCTTTACCACTAGCACCACCTGGAAACCCTGTTAACATGTAATGAAAGTGAAAGTCACTCAGTCGTGTCCAACTCTTTGTGACCCCATGAACTATACAGCCTATGGAATTCTCCAGACCAGAATACTGGAGTGGGCAGTCTTTCCCTTCTCCAGGGAATCTTCCCAACCCAAGGAACCAACCCAGGTCTCCCATTAACATGCAACCACTTTATTATTGTTATTTTTAAATAAATTAATAAATATTTTGAATGTTTGTTTTAACTGCTGATACAGTCAATTTCGATAGAAATCCACATAAAAGCATTTTGGAGTTCTCAATACTTTTTAGAAGTGGTTATGAGATCAAAGAGTTTGAGAACCACTAGTCTAAACAAAAAGCAGGGAGCCCTTTGACCCAAAGGGCAAGGCAAAGATCTTTTTCTTAAATCTTGGTCTCAAATAAAGCTATAATCAGTGGTATCCACTGGCCCTATATAGAGCTGAAAACTGCAATTTACCCTGTAAATAAAATGGCTCCAGACCTTGAGGCAGATTTGGTGAAGCTAAGAAAGTCTCAGCTTTAGGGGGACTTCATTTGCAGTAGCCCTTTCTAAGACCCTGGAAGGAACTTAGCAATATGCTCACACAGTCTAATGCTTTTGTAAAATTTGTGAAAGTAAAAATTTTAACTGCAATCTTTAGACTGCTAATTCTTTTCTCACTGATTTCCCTCCATCACACTTCCCCTTGTCTAGTGTTAGAGTGGCTAGAAGGCATTTTTATAATTTAACTAAAGGGAACTTCAGTTAGAATACATTTGGTTTGAGTTTAGTGGGATTTATTTCTGTAATTCACTGTCACTCCCATGTATAGTTAAGCTATTTTCAGCTGTCTCAGTGTAGGAGTGGCATCCAAGAATACTCCTACCACCCATTGTTCTGACCTGCCCAGCACTGGAAAACAACGGTACAGGGTCAGACACCATATAGCTATTGAACGTGTCCTATGTTTCAGCATCAAAAATTTATGGATAGTGGAAGAGAAACAAGGTTGAAGCTTTGGGAATCTAAAGCTAAACTGTGAGAAATTCTTCCAATTATTGGATGTATAAACTTTTAATTAAAGACTTAGTGCTTACCAATGCTTAACCAATAGAAGTAAGTAAGTGGGTTTTTTTTTTTTTTGGCAGAATTTAATGAGGCTATCCATAACCAACTGGTTAGAATGTTATCAGTTTAAAGAAAACTGATGTGCCCTGAACTCTTTTAAGTCATACAAATAACCTTATTGGGTTTCTCCCAAATGTGACAACAATCCTAAAAATTTACATGACATTATCAGAGCTATGAAGCTGAAACTTCTAACCTATCCCTATCAATATCGTTTGGTTGCCCAAAAAGAACACTTCATATCAAATCTACATATGACCACCCACATCATCATCCTTGCTTAGTTAAAATGAAGAGGCAGATACTTCATAGGGGACGTGAATCCCCTATGAATGGTCAGACATCAGAGCGGAGGTAAACCTCCATTGGCTTCCCCAGCCTCTCAGTGGTAAAGAACCTGGCTGCAATGCAGACATAGGAGATGCAGGTTCGATCCCTGGGTGGAGAAGATTCCCAGGAGGAGGGCATGGCAACCCATGCCAGTATTCTTGCCTGGAGAATCCCATGGACTGAGGAGCTTGGTGGGCTACCTAGGTCAAAAGAGTCAGACACAACTGAGCACACACATACGTAAGCCTTCATTAAATCTCTTATTTCTGAAAAATTCATCAATCAAATATTTCTTTAAAAAATAAAGTCCTATATTCTTAGGAAAAGCCTATTATGTAGCCATTGTAACAGCTAATGAGCAGAAATGATTTTAAACTCAGTTAATAGATAAATGGCCACTCAACCTTGTGAACAAGCTTCTGAAAAACCAGCCAGTCATTGACAGCCTCCCACTTTTAAAGTTAGACAAACAGCAACAGCTTTACTCTCATGAACACATCTCTGAAGTTCAGCCAATTGTCAACAGGCTCTCCAGCAGAGTAATCATGCTTCCATGGCTGACGTCAACCCACTTTAACCTCTGAAAGTCAGCCAATCCCTGAACTCCATCTTTCAAAAAACCTAGATAAGATCAGCAGAGGGAGTGTGTCAAAAAAGCATAGTGCTTTTTTATACATAGAAAGTAATAAGTCAAGTTTTTATTTCACATTTTGAATGATGGTTTCCTCCCTTGACACTGAGCACTTGTGTGCCCAACAAAAAAGGCAGCCATAACAGAAGACATAGACCCTGTTATTGAAGGCATTCACACATATGAAACAATGAGAAGTTATTTGATAGAGTGAATAAATGTCAAATGTATTGTGAGGATAAGATACTACATACTTGAAGACACTGCTTTGAAAAGCATGTGCTCTCCTCACTTGCTGCAAGTAATAAGTCCTTCCTGCTCTGGAAAATAAATAAAATAACCTTGAGAGTTAGGAGACTGAATAAAGTTAAATTTGATAAAAAGTGGTGGGTAGGTTCTTTAGCATGGGTTAAGATGATGGAAGCAATATTTTAGAAATATCATGCTATGTGAATTAGAAGAAAGTTGTATCTAGATTAGTAATCCAAGATTCACTGAGTAAATATTTGTGGAAGGCCTACCATTTTGTCCAAGACACTGTCTACTGCACTGTGTAAGATCAAACTTTAATTAAGACAGTGTCTGCTTTTAAAGAGTTTATAAATTTATTAGACAGAGTTAAAACCTACACTTGTGGCAGTGGGAATTCATTCATCCAATAAAGATTTCCCTATGTGAGCCAAATAATGCTAAGTGCTGGGAATATGTCTACTGCTATCATAGAACTCGGGGTCCTTTTAAGGAAATTAACTGTACATGTAAATAAATAAGTGAATAAACAAAAGCAACAAGGAAAATGACCAGATGCTATGAAAAAGAATAATGGAAAACGGTAATAGGAAGGACATCATTTAGACTGATAGCACAGGGAAAGTGTCTCTGAAGAAGCGACATAAACTGAGATCTGAGTTAGCCAGCCGAAGTATGTTACGCATATATATGGAATTTAGAGGAACGGTGACGAGAGCCCGACATGCGAGACAGCAAAAGGAACGCAGATGTATAGAATAGAGTCGTGGATTCTGTGGATGAGGGTAAGGGTGGGATGATATGGGAGAATGGCATTGAAATATGTTAATTATCATATGTCTAATCAATCGCCAGCCCAGGATTGATGCTCGGGGCTGGTGCATAGAGATTTCCCGGGGGGAGGGAGGAGGGAGGGAGGAGGGAGGGGGGTTCTGGAGGGGGAGCATATGTAAACCCATGGTGATATCATGGCATTGTATGGCAAAACTAATAAAAAAAAAAAGAATAATCTTTCGTTCTTATTCACATAAGAGAGAAGACAGGCTGTGTGAGAATCGTGTGGCAGGAAAAAGCCTGGTGCATTTGAGAAGCAAAAAGAAATTCAGTGTGATTGTAGAGCAATAAGCAAGGGAGAAACTGGTATGATTGGTATGCAAAGGCTCAGTCAGTGGGGCCTGCTTAGTACTGGAACAAGTACAATGAGAAAGCATTGAAGTATTCAAACAGTGCAGTAACATTATGTTATTTACTGTGAACAAAGTAAAAACACAAGGTAAAAAAATGAGTTTTCTATGTCACTGGGGATGGAACGAGCCTTAGAACAAGGGACTTCCTCTGTAATCTTGAGTAAGAACATGTAAGTCAAGAGATGAGGTATTCTAGAATGCAGCTGAAACTAGGAACGATTCCAGTCACTAACATCCTATCACTGTGGCACTGAGGAGAGTGGCTGCAGTAGAGTAGCCAGACCACCTCCATCATGTGGCCTCAGTAGGGACACCCACTGTAGCAGGTAGAATAATGGCCCCATAAAGATGTCCACATCTTAATCCTTAGAACCTATGAGTATGTTACTTTACACTGCAAAAGAACTTTGCAGGTGTAAGTAAATTAAGGACCCTGCTATGGGAAGACTAGCCCAGATTATCCAGTTGGGCCCAATCTGATTAAATGAATTCTTTAAGGCTGAGAATGTTTCCTTGCTCTGATTAGAGAAGGATGTAAAGAAGGAAGCAAATTGAAATATTTGTTATGTTGCTGATTTGAAGACATAGAGAGGGGCACCATGAGTCAAGGAATGTAGGAAAGTAGCAAAGAATTATCTCTTGAAAGTAGAAAAGAATTTGGATTCTTCTCTAAAGCCTCCAAAAAGGAACACAGCCCTGACAATATTTTTTTTTTAATTTTAGCCCAGTGAGAGCACTGTCAGAATTATAATCTATAGAACCGTAGGATAATAAATTTGTATTGTTTAAGCCATCAGATTTGTGGTAATTTGTCATAGCAGCAATAAGAAACTGATACACCAGCACTGTTTATAATAGCCAGGACATGGAAGCAACCCAGATGTCCATCAACAGACGAATGGATAAGAAAGCTGTGGTACATATACACAATGGAATAATACTCAGCCATTAAAAAGAATACATTTGAATCAGTTCTAATGAGGTGGATGAAACTGGAGCCTATTATACAGAGTGAAGTAAGCCAGAAAGAAAAACACCAATACAGTATACTAACATATATATATGGGATTTAGAAAGATGGTAATGATAACCCTGTATGCAAGACAGAAAAAGAGACACAGATATATAGAACAGTCTTTTGGACTCTATGGGAGAGAGCAAGGGTGGGATGATATGGGAGAATGGCATTGAAACATGTAAATTATCATGTGTGAAATGAATCGCCAGTCCAGGTTCAATGCATGATGCAGGGTGCTCGGGGCTGGTACACTGGGATGACCCAGAGGGATGGGATGGGGAAGGCGGTGGGAGGGGGGTTCTGGATTTGGAACACATGTACACCCATGGCAGATTCATGTCAATATATGGCAAAGACAATACAACATTGTAAAGTAAATAAATAAATAAAAGAAACTGATACACCTACATATATGATCACAATGGAAACAATGTCTGAAGATTATGACATTTCTCAAGGTCAGAGTAAATTTCCCAATGTTCTCTCCTAGAGGTGAATGTAGTTATTAGGACTGATCCTTCACACCAGATTACTTTCTTGAAATCATGGAAATAGTCTGAGGAAGAGGACTCAAGAGAATATGAAAGATCTTTTTTCAAAAAGCACAATAGAAGTATTAAGACCTCTAGCTTTAATATTAAGAGGCATATGACCTACTCATATTTTGCCCTCAAAAAGCAAGACATGTGAGTTGCATAAAAACTGTGCCATGGTCTTTAGTTTGGAAAACTGGCCAAATAGTGGGTATCAACAAACAAAATAAGGAAGTTGGGAAAGTGAGCTGAATTTGTAGAGAAAATGAAGAATTTGATTCTGAATCTTAATGGATTTGAAATGACAGGGACCATCATAGGCTACACACTTACTCTGCTAATTAATAACCAGTTTGTCAATATTAAGCAGATTTCCACAACACAATAGGAACTGATATAAGGGCTAAAATTCTGACTTTTTATCCAGCTGCAGTTCTAATTTAAAATTAATCCGTGGTTTCTTTAGATTTAAGTCTGCTCAACTTGAGTGAAGCACATTTTAACTGTTCATATCTCTCTGCTGTTGGCTGAGAAGGCAAGGTTACCTCTGCATGGCATTCATTCATGTTGTTCACCAACTGGTTCTAGGGCTTTTCTCTTCCCAGACAGAAAGATCTGCTCTTCACATTCTCTGAAGTTAGTTGTGGCCAACTAATCTGCTTTGGTCAATGAAGGCAACATATTTGAAAGTCAGAATGTGTTTCACCATCTTCCCTTCTCAATGTTGCAGTTACCACAGAAGCTGTATCAAGATGAAATCTGCATCAGTCTAGGTCTCTGAGTTCCTACAATGAACAGAGCCCCAGAGTTACACTGAATGCGTACCTTGTGTAAAAAATAAACATTATAGAATGTTAAGTTAGAGTTGTTTACAATATAGCATTACTAGCCTCTCTTAACCTACTTACTGCTTAAATAAGGCAAGCCCAACTTTTCCTTAACAAAACCTACTACTAGAATTGTACTTATTAATTATATTTTTACATGGAATGGACACTGTGGGTTGCCTACCTAGTATTCATTCTTCCCTTCATCAACTTTATTAACACTTTCCAAATTATCCAGCCTTTCAGTTTAGGTGTGACTTGTACTTCTGCTCAGGATGTAAAAACCTGCAAGGAATTCTGCTTCCACCTTTACAGTGGGAAAAAAATCAGATAGTCTACAAAATCAGAAATGTTCTTCAACATATCAGAGAACACAGGTTTCAAGGCAGTCAAGTAACCTGAGTTCCAAGGAGTGGCGGGACACAAAGTTTAGATCTTTGCAGAGTTAAGAAAAAACTCAGCAAAAAATTTAACAAATTTTTGAAGTCCCAGGGTTATAAGTTTGGAGCCTCAAGCACAAGGGGAGACTGTTCTACTAGTTCTTCCCACAAGCTTAGTGGTGCTCAAATGAAAGACTGGGAGCAGGGCAGAAGAGCGCAGAGCAGCACTGAATGGTGCAAACCTTTTTCCTCAGGATCTTCTGTCTTATGAAGGAAAAGCCTTAAGCGCCTGGATAAGTGGCAGGAAACCCTTTGCTCCCCAGAGCACAGGTAAAGATTCCTTGTGGATGGAGAAACTATAGAACAGCCCTCTCTTCTTAGGGGAGAGGCAGGAAACTCTCTTGGACCCTGGATACTTCACTGATAACAAGCTGAGGTCTACTATTGCTGAGGGAGGAGCAGGAAACTCTTGTCCAAGACCAGTCATGAAAGGCTGAGGTGGCTGCCTTTCAACAGGCTGAAAAAGTCCCACCTCCCGAGGTCCAGGCACACAGCGCCTGCCTAAGACTGAGACTGGACCAGAGGACAGAGAATCTCCACACAGACTCAGAGAGGAGAGAGTGAGAGACCGTGTGCTGAGGGTGTAGAGAGAGAGCTCCTCTGTGGCATAAGAATGCAGGGACAACTGAAAGTCAAGGGGGAGGCAGGAACGCAGAAAAACTCTCCGGCACCCCAGCCCCACGTTATGTAAGCACAAGGACACAGCTGCTTCCTCCTGAAGGAATTTGAAGGTTGTGCTATATAACAAAAGTAACTATAGCAACAACAAACCCTCAGATCAGCTCAGCTCCTAATCAGATTGACAACCTGACAGAAGAAGAGGTATGTTCATTACAAGGTGTGGGCACAATTTATCAAAAAATAATGCTGTGCTACACACAATATCCAGCATTCATTAGAAAACCGTTAGACACAAAGCAGTTAAAAAATCCACTGTCGGGAGATAAGGCACTCAACAGGCATGGATTCAGAGATAAGCCAGATGTTCAAACTATCAGATAAGGACTTCAAACTAGCTAAAAAAAAAAAAAAGTTAGCAACATGCATGAACAAATGGAGAATTTCAGTAGAGAGATGAAAATTTCAACAAATAGATGAACTGAGGCCAATTAATAAAGAGTTTCTCAATATTAAGCAGATGGGCTAACTTGAATTTTGCTTACTCATTCATTCATTTCTTCAATAACTAGTATTATTTTAATTCTCCCTCCAATTTTTAAATAAATAAAACCAGAAATAGTCAAATGAAATACTAGGGGGAAAAAAATCCCATGATATTTAGAGACAATTCTCTTGATGAAATCATTGGTTATTCAAAATACAGCTGAAAAAAAGATCAAGTCATCCAAACCAATAAATCAAGTGGAAAAAAAGTGAAAAACAAATAGAACATCCAAAGCTGTTGGATCAAATAATCCAAGATATATGTAGCTGGAGTCTCAGAAGAAGAGAGACAAAATGGGGCTTTAGAAATATTTGCAGAAATGATGGTAGAAAACACTCCAAAAACAATAAAATATAATAAACTGCAGATCAAAGAAACTGTTCTCCAAAATCAGGGGTGGCCCCTCACCCTGATAAACCTGATTCATATCAGTAATATCACAACCTGTCTTGCCACAGTGATTGGTTTAGGGATGGGCACTTAATTCAGGCCAATTCATGTCAATTCATGACATTGCTTTGACCACAGGAATTGTTTGGTTAGGGGATTATAACCTAAACTGACCCAAATAGAGTGAAGACCAATACTTTTGTTTCGAGGTTGAGTGGACATACTGCCTGGATAGTAACAGGAAAGTAAATAACTCCCAAGATCTGTCAGCCATTCTTTGACCGTGAAGGAAGCCAACTAGAGGTCAAAGACACCTCATGAAATAGGTAAGAGGTGAGAGAAACAGAGTAAAACCTCAATCCAGTGGTATCTGAGCCCTGAACTTCAGTTGGATCTGTTAGCTATGCAAGCTAATGAGTCCCTTTATTGTTTAAGCAAATTAAATTTGCATTTTCTCAAATTTCAGTTGCAAGTAACCAAGCACATCGTAACTCATGCAGTTCCCTATATGAGTATGATTCATTGTAGAGAAGGCTCCAACACATTTCTTAACTGTTCTCTGGTTTTGAACCAAATTTCTAATTACCAAAGGAAATGTTCTTGTTTTCCAAGAGGAAAACAATGATGTCAAGAGAATACTGCCTGTTACCAAGTGACTGGTGTAATGGGAAACCTATTTTAGTTAACACTTATTCATTCATTCAACAAATATTTACTGAAGGTCTACTATTTCAGGCATTTTATCAGCTATTAGAAATATTAGAAATTAAGGAGATTGTTTCTTAATTTTGTCTGTGAACAATTTATGGATGGCATGAAAGCTGTGTCAGACTTCATTTCTACTTCCTTTTCCATGTTCTGTTATCTTTCCCTAGCAATGTATATAGCTCATTGAATATAAATAGCTTGAATGCAAGACAGAAAAAGAGACACAAATGTATAGAACAGTCTTTTGGACTCTGTGGGAAAAGGCAAGGGTGGGATGATTTGAGAGAATGGCACTGAAACATGTATATTATCATATGTGAAACAGATCACCAGTCCAGGTTCAATGCATGAGACAGGGTGCTCAGGGCTGGTGCACTGGGATGACCCTGAGGGATGGGATGGGGAGGGTGGTGGGAGCAGGGTTCAGGATGGGGAACTCATGTAAATCCATGGCTGATTCACATCAAGTATGGCAAAAACCACTACAATGTTGTAAAGTAATTAGCCTCCAACTAAAATAAATAAATAAAGTGCCTAGAACATACTAAGTCCTTAAAAATATATATATATAAATAGCTTGAGTCCTAAATATTAAATATTTTCAAGTGCTATAGTTTGCAGGAGAATATTCAACAGCTATTCTGTCAAGCATGGAAAATGTATACAAAATTTTTAAATATTTTACTGAAAACAAGAAGTTACACTTCAGAAGAATGCTTCTGTGTATAAACAAACAGCATCTGCCTTGGCTGTCAGAAAGATTTGTAGAGCTTGACCAGTCCAAGTATTTCTTTGACCCAAATGAGCTTGTCAGGAACACAAACAAACCAGAGAAGAATGCCAGAAATTCTAACTTTATTTGGTGAAGCAAGATTCAAGAGTTTAGGAACTGAAATTCATTCAGTCACAGAATTATAGTATTTGTCAAGAAGAAAAACTTTTGTTGTGGAAGGAACAATAGTAGATTCAGTGAACCCAAGTTCTTGTGCATCAGTAATAGTACAGCAAGGTGTTCCTGAGTGAATCCTTTTAACTTTTATGCTGAAATTTCTTCATCCAGCAAATGGCCATAATGATATTTCCCCTATCAACTACTCAAAAACAAATGAGAATCAACTGAGATGGCTGTTTTGAAAGTTCTTGGGAAAGTATGAGATACTATATTAATATGAGTAATCATCATTGCATGCTGTATAGTATAAAACTGTGTGAGGTTTTGTTTTCTTGTTTTCTTAGTCATAGAACAAATTTGGTGAATTTTATATGTGTTTTGATGACTTTGAAAATAATTATGAAAAATTAATTTTAAAAAATGCAAGCAGTAAATACAAACATGCTTACACATAGCATCTATAAGTAGTCTATGGTAACTGTTAGTTCTTAAGTCAGTCCTGAAGTTAAAGAACGCTGCTTCCTGTCCTATATCAATTTAAGAAATACTTTTTTAATGTTTTAATTATTTAATTAATTATTTTATTGTAACAAATTCAATAAAGACTTTTTACTTTACATTATTGTGTTGGTTTTGCCATACACTGACATGAATCTGCCATGGGTGTACATGTGTTCCCCATCCAGAATCCCACTCCCACCTCCCTCCCGATACCATCCCTCTGGGTCTTCCTGGTACACCAGCCCCCAGCACCCTGTATCATGCATCGAACCTGGGCTGGTGATTCGTTTTGCATACGATAATTTACATGCTTCAATGCCATTCTCCCATATCATCCCACCCTTGCCCTCTCCCATTGAGTCCAAAAGATTGTTCTATACATCTGTGTCTCTTTTGCTGTCTCACATATAGAGTTATCGTTACCATCTTTCTAAATTCCATATATATGCATTAGTATACTGTATTGCTGTTTTTCCTTCTGGCTTACTTCACTCTGGATAATGGGCTCCAGTTACATCCACCTCATTGTTGCTGCTACTGCATCCACCTAATTAGAACTGATTCAAATGTATTCTTTTTAATGGCTGAGTAATATTCCACTGGGTACATGTACCACAGCTTCCTTATCCATTTGTCTGTTGATGGACATCTAGGTTGCTTCCATGTCCTGGCTATTGTAAACAGTGTAGTGATGAACACTGGGGTACACGTGTCTCTTTCAATTCTGGTTTCCTCGGTGTGTATGCCCAGCAGTGGGATTGCTGGGTCATATGGCAGTTCTATTTCCAGTTTTTTAAGGAATCTCCACACTGTTCTCCATAGTGGCTGTACTAGTTTGCATTCCCACCAACAGTGTAATAGGGTTCCCTTTTCTCCACACCCTCTCCAGAATTTATTGCTTGTAGACTTTTGGATGGCAGCCATTCTGACTGGTGTGAAATGGTATGTCATTGTGGTTTTGATTTGCATTTCTCTGATAATGAGTAATGTTGAGCATCTTTTCATGTGTTTGTTCGCCGTCTGTATGTCTTCTTTGGAGAAATGTCTGTTTAGTTCCTTGGCCCACTTTTTTATTGGGTCATTTATTTTTCTGAAATTGAGTTGCAGGAGTTGCTTGTATATTTTTGAGATTAATTCTTTGTCAGTTGCTTCATTTGCTATTATTTTCTCCCATTCTGAAGGCCGTCTTTTCACCTTGCTTATAGTTTCCTTTGTTGTGCAGAAGCTTTTAATTTTAATTAGGTCCCATTTGTTTATTTGTGCTTTTATTTCCAATATTCTGGGAGATGGGTCATAGAGGATCCTGCTTTGGTTTATGTCGCAGAGTGTTTTGCCTATGTTTTGCTCTAGGAGTTTTATAGTTTCTGGTCTTACGTTTAAATCTTTAATCCATTTTGAGTTTATTTTGGTGTATGGTGTTAGAAAGTGTTTTAGTTTCATTCTTTTACAAGTGGTTGACCAGTTTTCCCAGCACCACTTGTTAAAGAAAGAAATACTTTTAATAGAGCTACCATGGAGGATTGATTGCACCAGTTGTCCCAATTCTTCCCTACTTCCTCTATCCACTTCTGTAGTAAAAAAAAATGTTACCAAATAGGGTCTGGTTTGGCCCTTTTTCTGGGAGATAATCTCACACCTGATAAGAGTGCCTACTTGGTTCAGGGTCTTAGGTCATAGTGGCTAGCCTACCACTGTGATTAACAGATTTAGAGTTGGGGCTTTAGGTGAGGGAGCCCCCAGAAAATTCTGGACTCCAACACTCCAGGGAGTCTCCCTGGTTGGCAACATGCTATATTTGTTGTCATGCACTGATGCTGGGAAAATAATCCATCCTGAGTCTACGAGAACTATCAATAACCTCAGATATGCAGATGACACCACACTTATGGCAGAAAGTGAAGAAGAACTAAAGAGCCTCTTGATGAAAGTGAAAGAGAGTGAAAAAGTTGGCTTAAAGCTCAGCATTCAGAAAATTAAGATCATGGCGGCCGGTCCCATCACTTCATGGCAAATAGATGGGGAAATAGAGAAACAGTGGCTAACTCTGTATTTTGGGCTCCAAAATCACTGCAGATGGTGAATGCAGCCATGAAATTAAAAGACGCTTACTCCTTGGAAGGAAAGTTATGACCAACATAGACAGCATACTAAAAAGCAGAGACATTACTTTGTCAACAAAGGTCCATCTAGTCAAGGCTATGGTTTTTCTGGTAGTCATATATGGATGTGAGAATTGGACCATAAAGAAGGCTCAGAGCCAAAGAATTGATGCTTTTGAACTGTGGTGTTGGAGAAGACTCTTGAGGGTCCCTTGGACTGCAAAGAGATCCAACCAGTCCATCCTAAAGGAGATCAGTCCTGGGTGTTCACTGGAAGGACTGATGTTGAAGCTGAAACTCCAATACTTTGGCCACCTGATGCGAAGAGCTGACTCATTTGAGAAGACCTTGATGTTGGGAAAGATTGAGGACAGGAGGAGAAGGGGACGACAGAGGATGAGATGGTTGGATGGCATCACCGACTCAATGGACATGAGTTTTGGTAGGCTCTGAGAGTTGGTGATGGACAGGGAGGCCTGGCGTGCTGTGGTTCATGGGGTTGCAAAGAGTTGGACACGACTAAGCAATGAACTGAACTGAACTGAGTCTATGAGGAGAGAACAATGGCAGATCCTAGTTAGTATTTTCCCAGACTTCACCTTAATGTGCTTCTCCCCTCAGCTGATTTTAATCTGTATTCTTATCCTGTAATAAGCCATCATCATCGTTCATTCAGTTGCTCAGTTGTGTCTGACTTTTTGTGACCCAAAGGCTTTGGCATAGTTAATAAAGCAGAAGTAGATGTTTTTCTGAAACTCTCTTGTTTTTTCAATAATCCAGCAGATGTTGGCTATTTGATCTCTGGCTCCTCTACCTTTTCTAAATCCAGCTTAAACATCTGGAATTTCTTGGCTCAGGTACTGTTGAAGCCTAGCTTGAAGAATTTTGAACATTACTTTGCTAGCATGTGAGATGAGAGCAATTCTGTGGTAGTTTGAACATTCTTTGGTATTACCTTTTTGGGAGATTGGATGAAAGCAGACCTTTTCCAGTGCTAAGGCCACTGGTGAGTTTTCCAGATTTGCTGACATATTGAGAGCAGCACTTTCACAGCATCATCTTTTAGGATTGGAAATAGTTCAGCTGGAATTCCATCACCTCCACTAGCTTTGTTCATAGTGATGCTTCCTAAGGCCCACTTGACTTTACATTCCAGGATGTCTGGCTCTAGGTGAGTGATCATACCACTGTGATTATCTGGGTAGTGAAGATCTTTTTTGTACACTTCTTCTGTGTATTCTTGCCACCTCTTCTTAATATCTTCTGCTTCTGTTAGGTCCATCCCATTTCTGTCCTTTATTGAGCCCATCTTTGCATGAAATGTTCCCTTGGCATCTCTAATTTTCTTGAAGAGATCTCTAGTCTTTCCCATTCTACTGTCTTCCTCTATATCTTTGCACTGATCACTTAGGAAGGCTTTCTTATTTCTCCTTGGTATTCTTTGGAACTCTGCATTCAGATGTGTATATCTTTCCCTTTATCCTTCTCCTTTCGCTTCTCTTCTTTCCTCAGCTCTTTGTAAGACCTCTTCAGACAACCATTTTGGCAATAAGGATTTCATGATCTGAGACAGAGTCAGCTCCTGGTCTTGTTTTTGCTGACTTATAGAGCTTCTCCATCTTTGACTGCAAAGAATATAATCAATCTGATTTTGGGATTGACCATCTGGTGATGTGGATGCGTACAGTCATCTCTTGTGTGTTGGAAGAGGGTGTTTGCTATGACCAGTGCATTCTCTTGGGAAAACTCTGTTAGCCTTTGCACTTCTTCATTTTGTATTCTAAAGCTAAACTTGCCTGTTACTCCAAATATCTCTTGACTTCCTACTTTTGCATTCCAGTCCCCTATGATGAAAATGACATCTCTTTTGGTGTTAGCTCTAGAAGATCTTGTAGGTCTTTATAGAACTGTTCAAATTCAGCTTCTTCAACATTACTTGTTGGGGCATAGGTTTGGATTACCGTGAAAGTGAATAGTTTGCCTTGGAAATGAAAGGAAATCATTCTCTCATTTATGAGACTGCATCCAAGTACTGTATTTCAGACTCTTCTGTTGACCATGAGGACTACTCCAATTCTTCTAAGGGATTTTTGCCCACAGTAGTAGATGTAATGGTCATCTGAATTAAATTTGCCCGTTCCAGTCCATTTTAACTCACTGATTCCTAAGTTGATGCTCACTCTTGCCAACTCCTGTTTGACCACTTCCAATTTACCTTGATTCATGGACCTAACATTCCAGGTTTCTATGCAATATTGTTCTTTACAGTATTGGACATTAATTTCCCCCCAGACACATCCACAACTGGATGTTATTTCTGCTTTGGCTCAGCCTCTTCATTCCTCTGGAGCTATTTGTCCGCTCTTCTCCAGCAGCATATTGGGCACCTACCGACCTGCGGAGTTCACCTTTCAGTGTCATATCTTTTTACCTTTTCGTACTGTTCATGGGGTTCTCAAGGTAAGAATGTTGAAGTGGTTTGCCATTCCCTTCTCCAGTAGACCACATTTTATCAGAAGTCTCCACCATGACCCATCCATCTTGGGTGGCCCTACACAGCATGGCTCATACTTTCATTTAGTTAGACAAGGCTGTGATCCATGTGATCAGTTTGGTTAGTTTTCTGTGATTGTGGTTTTCATTCTGTCTGCCCTCTGATGGATAATAAGCTGTAGCCATAAGTATAATTACTTCTCAGTGAGTTTTATGAATCCTTCTATCAAAACTGAGAATAGGGACTTTGCTGGTGTTCCAGTGGCTAAGACTTCATGTTCCCAAGGCCTGGGTTCTATCCCTGGTCAGGGAACAAGATCCCATATGCCTCAACTAACAATTTGTATGCTGCAACTAGTAGTGTTCGCATGCTGCAACTAAGACCCAGAGCAATCAAATAAATAAATATTTAAAAAAAAAAAAAACCCTGAGAATGGCTTTGGAAACCCCTTGAAGTTGCCATTGGTATTGCAAGTAAGAATGATCTCCTGGGGCTATGGGGGGAAGTGATCTCTTGGGGACTGTTCCCTATAACTATGTAGTTGACCTAAACCCCTCACAACATGAGCCCTTGTAAAACCCTTCTATTGTAACTGTGGGCCTGACCATATAATATGCTTTGACTGTCATGCAGGCAGAGACTTGCACATTTCCACTTGTGCTTTTACCCTCTGCCTACCCTCGGTGCTTTTACCCTCTATGCTTTTAGCCTCTTTCATCCTCAAAACAATGTGCCCGTGTTAGCTTGCTAGAAAATGAGAGATACATGGAGCACAGCCAGCTCACCCTCATTGTCCCTGCCAAGAACGTTTTAGATTATTCAACAGTGCAACACCCCTAAACACATAAACAAACCTGACCAGGGTCTGCAGAAGCACCTAGCCAATCACTCCAAGTATGTGAGTAATACTGTGATTTCAAGGTGGCTGGCTATGAAGTACTATTTTGAAAACAGATGACTGATAACAACTACTTCTTAAGCTTCCACTGTGATATAGGAATACAGAGCATATAGATACTGTAAATCAGGAGAAACCTCCAAATTCTTCTCATCCAACACTGAAAATTTAATGACCATCTGTTTGGATATACCTTATGCTATAAAATATTATATATTTAGGGATATCTCTAACTAAGAAATGAAATAATCACAGAAAAATTATACTTACTTGGGAATACAACCACACACAGTATGCACTTTGTCTAATACTCAGAACCCCTTTGGATATTGGGGTAATGATAATACTATACAAGACAATACAGAAGTGAAAGTTAACTACAATTATAACCAATTATTGGAAGACTTGCCAGACCTTTTATTAATATGAAACTTTTTTCTTTTTTAACTTTGCCAACTTTCTGATAGAATTTCTAGTGACTTCAATAAAATGGCCCAGAGGTAGTTGTAAATTTTTTTTTAATTTAAAAGGGAATTATTTATTTTTATTTTTTAATTGTTTTTTGCCATACATTGTCATGATATCACCATGGGTTTACATATGCTTCCCCTCCGGAACCCCCCTCCCTCTTCCCTCCCCCCCC